>OX381717.1:12228464-12526326 GCA_947462335.1 Harmothoe impar | reverse complement strand
CCGCCTTTTATAATAAGCCAAATTTATTTTGGCGTTTTTATTTCCTATAAGCCGAATTTCCCCCTTTAAACTCACATTCGGCTTATAGGCGGGGTTTTGGCAAAGAATATTTGTGAAATATTACTATAGAAAGGTATGAAAACTTAGTCACTAATTTTACTGCATCTTAAGGCCTACCTAATCATTTTCACATGAAGTATACATGTTAAACAATCAACACGTGGTATTCCAATGAGATAAAAGGATTAGAATCTGTTTTAAAACTCTTTTCGGTGAGGCCAAAGTGGGGGCCAGGGGGACCTTAATGCCGCAAACGTCACATTCGGCTTATAGGCGGGGTTCTCCTGAATGTCAATATGATTTCATATAAGCCTAATTTTTGTCCTTAACCCTTTCCCTCCTGGCCTTGAAACATATCATTAGGGACTTAACCACCGGCCCTATGCCATGGGAATGTGCAACTTTACAAGTATGTGCTCCCTGGAATAGTGGCTAAGGAGTGAAATAAATTGTATTGGAGACAGAATTTACACCTTTTTGACAAGGGGACGTAGTATTATTGTTGAATATTTTTGGATTGATTCAAAAATTCTTATTCTCTGTTTCATAGCAGGAGCTGTAACTTAGTGGTATTGCTGCCCTCGGGTAGAAATTTTGCTGCCCTATGGCAGCAGCGGTTTTTGAAGGGTATTTTAGATGCTGCCCAGAGGCAGCAGCGGCCCTTAAAGGGTTAAACTCACTTTCGGCTTATAGGCGGGGTCAGCTGATAGGCGGGGTTTTACATTAAATATGCTATTGTTGTCATAATACGTGAATACATTATGTCGACGAACTGATGCATGAACACAGAGCCGGAGACTGCGTCCTAGCACTTAATTGATTCACCCTGGTGACACATGATCATGAAGCCTTGAGGCATCATGCTGTCCTTATAATCATGGTTATGGAGTGGTCATTTTTTAACAACGGGGGCGGGGGGGTCCACATTTTTTGGTCCCCCCCCAAATCCACAACCCCCCCCTCGTTGTTAGAAAATGACCACTCCCTTAACAACTGCAAGTTATTAAGTGAGTGTTCAAACACCCAGCAGATTTCTAAGGGGCATTAATGCTTTTGAATCCTTTGCAATAAAAAATCCAAAGTTTTCCAAGGACAAGACCTCAAAAATGTCCATGTACATCCATGTCATAAAATCATAAAGGGGGGGGGTTAGTCAGAAAATAATCTTACCCCCCCCCTTTTTTTTTTAAATGACCAGTCCCTGATGTAGCACACGGTGCCTTGATCCCCAGGGAGACACGGCCGGCTTGTTTGTTGTCAGACAGCCTCCCGACTGCCGTCAGACCAGCCGCAATGATGTGGACGCTCCTGCCGTGGTGGATCTGGTGTATTCTCCTAATTCAGGTAACTATTATACTGACTTTACTTTAATTTGTACAACTAAATATCTATTTCCATGACCAGATTGTTCCTGTCAATGGTAGGGATCACACTTTTGATGCAAATTTAATCGTAAGAATATTTTGTGCTTTTTTCTGAAAATGTGTTGCATGTAGTTCATGAAAAGACTAATGATGTGATCAAATAAGTGATATTAAGGCTGATCAAGAGATCATTCCAAAAATCAATAGGCAATAAAACAATGAGTAAAGGTGTGGGTGGGTGGGTGGGTGGGTGGGTCTGTGTGTGTGTGTGTGTAGGGGGAATGATTGTTGGTTGGTTGAGGGGTGGGTGGGTTAGTAAAGGAGGCTTGTACACCTATAGTCCTAATGTACACTGTATTTTTCCTCCAGGAGGTGTCAGGAGATGCATGCAGCAGCTCTCCGTGTGAGGGAGGAGGGACGTGTGTCGCTGACTGGAACAACTCCTACTACTGTAGGTGCCCTGCAGACAGGACAGGGGACAACTGTCAGCACAGTGAGTAACCATTATGTCACATATATAGGGGGCTCAGGTACAACACCACATAGGGGGCTCAGGTACAACCCCACATACGGGGCTCAGGTACAACATGGGGGCTCAGGTACAACAACACATAGGGGGCTCAGGTACAACACCACATAGGGGGCTAAGGTACAACATGGGGGCTCAGGTACAACACCACATAGGGGGCTAAGGTACAACATGGGGGCTCAGGTACAACAAGACATAGGGGGCTAAGGTACAACATGGGGGCTCAGGTACACCATCATATAGGGGGCTAAGGTACAACATGGGGGCTCAGGTACAACACCATATAGGGGGCTCAGGTACAACACTACATAGGAGGCTCAGGTACAACACTACATAGGAGGTTCAGGTACAACCCCACATAGGGGGCTCAGGTACAACATGGGGGCTCAGGTACAACACCACATAGGGGGCTCAGGTACAACATGGGGGCTCAGGTACAACACCACATAGGGAGCGGGGGCTCAGGTACAACACCACATAGGAGGCTCAGGTACAACACAACAATGGGGCTCAGGTACAACCCCACATAGGGGGCTCAGGTACAACACCATACAGGGGGCTCAGGTACAACATGGGGGCTCAGGTACAACACCATACAGGGGGCTCAGGTACAACACCATATAGGGGGCTCAGGTGCAACACCATATAGGGGGCTCAGGTACAACATGGGGGCTCAGGTACAACACCACATAGGGAGCGGGGGCTCAGGTACAACACCACATAGGAGGCTCAGGTACAACACAACATAGGGGCTCAGGTACAACCCCACATAGGGGGCCCAGGTACAACACCACATAGGGGGCCCAGGTACAACACCACATAGGGGGCCCAGGTACAACACCACATAGGGGGCCCAGGTACAACACCACATAGGGGGCCCAGGTACAACACCATATAGGGGGCTCAGGTACAACATGGGCCTCAGATACACCATGGGGGCTCAGGTACAACACCACATAGGGGGCTCAGGTACAACACAACATAGGGGCTCAGGTACAACCCCACATAGGGGGCTCAGGTACAACATTACATAGGAGGTTCAGGAACAACACCACATAGGGGGCTCAGGTACAACACCACATTGGGGGCTCAGGTACAACCCCACATAGGGGGCTCAGGTACAACCCCACATAGGGGGCTCAGGTACAACTTCAGGGCTCAGGTACAACACCACATAGGGGGCTCAGGTACAACATGGGGGCTCAGGTACAACACCACATAGGGAGGGGGGGCTCAGGTACAACACCACATAGGAGGCTCAGGTACAACACAACATAGGGGCTCAGGTACAACCCCACATAGGGGGCTCAGGTACAACACCATATAGGGGGCTCAGGTACAACACTATATAGGGGGCTCAGGTACAACCCCACATAGGGGGCTCAGGTACAACACCATACAGGGGGCTCAGGTACAACACCATATAGGGGGCTCAGGTACAACACCATATAGGGGGCTCAGGTACAACTGGGGGCTCATGTACAACACCACATAGGGAGCGGGGGCTCAGGTACAACACCACATAGGAGGCTCAGGTACAACACAACATAGGGGCTCAGGTACAACCCCACATAGGGGGCCCAGGTACAACACCACATAGGGGGCCAAGGTACAACACCACAGAGGGGGCTCAGGTACAACATGGGCCTCAGATACATCATGGGGGCTCAGGTACAACACCACATAGGGGGCTCAGGTACAACACAACATAGGGGCTCAGGTACAACCCCACATAGGGGGCTCAGGTACAACATGGGGGCTCAGGTACAACATGGGGGCTCAGGTACAACACCACATAGGGGGCTCAGGTACAACACCACATAAGGGGCTCAGGTACAACACCACATAGGGGGCTCAGGTACAACACCACATAGGGGGCCCAGGTACAACACCACATAGGGGGCTCAGGTACAACACCATATAGGAGGCACAGGTACAACACCACATAGGCGGCTCAGGTACAACACCCCATAGGGGGCTCAGGTTCAACACCATATAGGGGGCTCAGGTACAACATGGGCCTCAGATACAACATGGGGGCTCAGGTACAACACCACATAGGGGGCTCAGATACAACACCACATAGCAGGCTCAGGTACAACACCATATAGGAGGTTCAGGTACAACACCATATAGGGGGCTCAGCTACAACACCACAAAGGGGGCTCAGGTACAACACCATATAGGGGGCTCAGATACAAAACCATATAGGGGGCTCAGATACAACACCACATAGGGGGCTCAGGTACAACACCACATAGGGGGCTCAGGTACAACACCACATAGGGGGCTCAGGTACAACACCACATAGGGGGCTCAGGTACAACACCACATAGGGGGCCCAGGTACAACACTATATAGGGGGCCCAGGTACAACACCATATAGGGGGCTCAGGTACAACACTATATAGGGGGCTCAGGTACAACACCATATAGGGGGCTCAGGTTCAACACCACAGAGGGGGCTCAGGTACAACACTATATAGGGGGCTCAGGTTCAACACCACAGAGGGGGCTCAGGTACAACACTATATAGGGGGCTCAGGTACAACACCATATAGGGGGCTCAGGTACAACACCACATAGGGGGCTCAGGTACAACACCACATAGGGGGCTCAGGTACAACACCATATAGGGGGCTCAGGTACAACACCATATAGGGGGCTCAGGTACAACACCACACAGGGGGCTCAGGTACAACACCATATAGGGGGCTCAGATACAACACCACATAGGGGGCTCAGATACAACACCACATAGGGGGCTCAGGTACAACACCACATAGGGGGCTCAGGTACAACACCATATAGGGGGCTCAGGTACAACACCACATAGGGGGCTCAGGTACAACATGGGGGCTCAGGTACAACACCACATAGGGGGCTCAGGTACAACACCACATGGGGGGCTCAGGTACAACTCCTACTACTATAGGTACACTGTAGACAGGACCGGCACCACCTGTCAGCACTGTGAGTAACTATTATGTCACATGCACTCTTCCCTTTTCTTGTTCTCATCATTTTATAAATGCAACAATGGTGAGTATCTTGGAAATGGTGCATTTATAGGAGCGAGATGTAACTCACACCCTTTGTTGTAAGAGGGGCTGACATTTTTCACCCCCGAGGATATCTGTATACTCTAAATTCTTGCCTATAACTCATATTAGCCATACCTAAATTTTGGGGAAAATCTATTAGCCACATAGGGGAGCTTATTATGGTGACATTTATACTGTAGTATATACAGGGATAGACACTAACTTTATCAGCCGTGGGCCACCCGGGCCTGTAGCTCCAGAGATATATGGGCCCGGATTTTCAGCTGTGGGCCAGAGACCACATTTTACTTTTTTTTCCAAAAGAAAATTATATATATTTCTGATTTATCTTTGTTAAAATGAGACTAAAGTGCTTCAATTGCTCACATTTTTCTCTTTCCAACGACATATTACATGACTATACTCATCAAGTATATTCCTTTCAAATATTTTTTTTAATCTCCTGTGGGCCACCCAGGCCCATGGGAAGGTTATTTTGAAAAAAAAACCTGCGGGCCCGGACCCAAAATTACGGGCCATTGGCTCCCGGGCCAGCGTTAGTGTCTACCCCTGTATATACCTAAAAACTCGCATATTATAAGCACACCTTGTCCCTATCCATATAAGCTGATGGGGGATCTCAACATACTATGTACTTCTATTCTATGAATTTATCCAAAAATATTTCTTTTGCCATAACTATAGGATCCTATGGGCACTCTGACAGCTGATAAACAAGATGCATAGAGATATAAAGACTAGATATACTATGGCGATATATGAACTCAGTATTTAGGGAGAGGAATGTTGTCAAAAGGAGAATTTATCAATTCCGAATTTGGCCACAATGTGTCTTCTGTATACCACCCGCATTTGTCTCTTAAGAGTTAAGCAATGCTTGCAGTGACATTTTCCTTAATTATATATGGTGTTATGTACACGACCGACGCTGTTGTCGTGGTAGACCGCGTCATATTGATTCACATCAATGATGTAGAACCTAGAGCCGTAGCATGGCTCCAGTGGTGGTAAGCAACTTTCTGCATCCTCGATGACTAAAACCCACAACCGGAAGTGTAAACACTCACAGCCTACTCTAGGGATGATACATCCCTATTCAGGTTTCCCATAATGCCCGCGCTCAGGTAGTTTCCGGTCCAGCCCGCCCTCCCTCACCCCACTCACTCACTGTGTGACACTGAGGTTATGCCTGTCACCTGGTTAATGACCTGTCTTATTTTATTTGGCACTAAATCGTGACACCAACTTAAGTAAGACCTAATTGAAAAGGTATTTGTTCGATCTATCCACCTATATCATTTTGAACTATATATAAAATGTGTAACATGCTTTTGAGGGGAGTTAAACATGAAGTGACATAGCATGTTGGGCAATTAGTTAGGCTAGGCCTGTAGTACCATACCGAACTAACCTTGCTTCCAGTCACCTCCACTGA
The DNA here is from genome assembly GCA_947462335.1 of Harmothoe impar. Taxonomy (NCBI): domain Eukaryota; kingdom Metazoa; phylum Annelida; class Polychaeta; order Phyllodocida; family Polynoidae; genus Harmothoe; species Harmothoe impar. The sequence continues at coordinate 12,519,873 of OX381717.1, read as the reverse complement.
TGTTGGGTTAATAGGCCTAGTCCCTTATAAACACACATGTGAATATATAGTAATGTCCATGGTTATAAAAGCCTCCATCATATTTTGAAAAATCCATGCTAATAATTAACAAAATCGTGTTAGCCTCCTTTCTAAGGCTGTCATTCTCCACCAAGGTTACTGGACCAACTGACTGGAGTCCCAGCATAGGAATAATAACTTTGGCTTTCTTGATGCACCCCCCCCCCTAAGCCTACAGTACAGGTGTGGCAGTCAGCCTCCACACTTCCAGGTGTGATATACCTGTGAGATGCTCATGCCACAGTTGCCCCCACCATCCCTTTACACTTCTGGGTTGGGTGCACACCCAGCCCAGAAGTGTGAAGGGATGGTGGGGCCTAGGTCGCACTCAACTGAGCAAACAACAAAAAGGTGGTAAAAAGGAACGCCATATTATTATAAACATGTACATAATAACTTCAAGGTTGGTCAAGATACCATTCAAAACAGACCCACTGCACATATATAATGCTGCAAATACAACTAAAATATTGCTGCACTAGTATTGGGATGTGGCTCTCTATTTGTCTATATAATGCCCCCCCTCACATCTTGCATACACAAGCTTTAAATTACATGTGTTAGATGGGATGTCATTGTTATCAATCTATTCCGATTTGAAATATCACTGTTCTGGTCTTGATTTTTCAAGTATTTCAACGTAGGAACGCTGAGTAGGCTATATCTGTACCGTTGTTATAAATATGCCTTGTCTCAAATTAACAGGGTAAAGCTAGATATGTCATCATACATGAGTGTGCATGAGTGCACCAATGTGAGATTCTTGCTGAACACGCATATATAATGGCAATTTTGCTTAAATACTATCAGAGCACAATGCTACCCTTAAAGGGTTAGGGCACGGTCACGCAACAGGCTGCAAACTATGATAAAGAATGGTTGATCTACACTCCAAAAAAGTCAACATGATGCATACATGAAGCACTGGTGAGTTAAACATTATGTCAAACCTGTCATGTTGTTACACTCCAGAAGGGTTGGCAGTTAGGAAAAAGTCATACCAATAAGCTGATAGATATTTACAATATTTATGAGAGATATTTACATGTTCATGTATATGTGCGCCTTATGAAAGAAAGCATTCTAACCTGCATAGGACAGAAAAACACTCTGCGGCCCTTAAATGGTTAGGCTTGTCCTCAACATGAGGCATGCTTATTATTAACTGACAGAGACATGTGACATGGGGACCTCCCCCCTCCCCCTAGAATGGTATAGGCTAGCTCAAGCCCCACCTATGGCCCTTATCTAAAATAATATATAATATTATCACATGAGAAAGCGCAAGAAAAAGCACAAGAAATGTGTTATTTAGCTTTAGTTCCCTTTCCTACGAGTAGAAGGGAATGAAGGATTCACATTTATTCAAAATAAGCTTGCCAATCATATTTCAAAATTATATACCCCCTCCCAGAGGTGTGTACAGGTGTGCTTCAGCTCTCCACCTCAAAGGGAGGGCCCAGTGTGGGAAACACTTTGATATAGTGACCAGTGCCACACCCAGCCCAGAAGTGTGAAGGGATGGTGGGGGCAACTGTGGCGTGAGCATCTCACAGGTACATCACACCTGGAGGTGTGGAGGCTGACTGCCACACCTGTACTGTAGGCTTGGGGGGGGGGGGGGGTGCATCAAGAAAGCCAAAGTTAATATTGTGCAGGGTCAGTTGGCCTGCAGGCTTGATGGTGACTAACACAGTCTCAGAAACTAGCCTATATGTTGTTATTTTCATGGATTACCGGTATTGACATGGATTATTGAGCATAGGATGTTACACATGGATTTTGCTATACATTGTATAACCATAGATATAATATCCCCATGTGTACGACCCTTTTGAGGTAAGGTTTGATTAGGGACCAATATATTACTTAGTATTAGCCATCTGTGTTATTCAACTTATTGTAGCCTATACTGTAGATATAGTATTACTCATATAGGCAATATGTCAACATTTACTTTACTTTTACACATTGATCCTGAATTGTCACATAAAAAAACTTAACTGAGTCCGTAGAACAGAAAATATTCCTTCTGGTAATATATAAATGTCTATATCTATGTCATTACAAACCCAAATTATATCTATAAAAAACTCACGTATAAGCCACACCTAGTCACACCTAGTCTTTGGCCCAAGTCCATATGCCGCACCAGTGATCTGACTTGCCAACTAGCCGCGGTTTCTATGCGGGTAGCCCAAAGGGCAGGACTAAATTCAAATTAATAAGCACAGGCTCTAGAATAGGTGGGGGTCTTGAATAATCCCTGGGTAAATGGTACCATCTAGATTTACAAGCGCAGGTGTGCTAATTCAGGGCGCTATGGTCCTTTTTCTGGGGGGGGGGCGCTATTATTTATTTTCTTACAGTAGGTTTCACATCAAATACTTTGGGAAATATGTGTTGTTACATGCACTTCACTCTCCACACTGACGAGCCGACTCGGGTCTATTTTTCTGTTATTTGTGTTCATAAGGTCTATATAAATGGACATGTCACTTTTTAAATTATTCTGATAATTATGAATGGCTAAATAACAGAGAATAACATGGTGAATGTAACTCCCGCGACCCAACACTATTCGCCCTGACACCCAGATGGTCTTACACAATGTTATAGCCAGTGGCTCCACCATGCCACCAGTGGGAACTATAGGAACTGTCTCTTGTATAATTGATCTATTATAAAATGATTGTGAATTATATAAGGATAATTATTGAATGTCCTATAAGTACTTATATCCCATTGAAAAAAAAAATTAAACCTGCAAGACGTAACTCCTTACCCATCTTTAAGAACATAATGCATTACACCACTATGTGCGATGAGGTTAACAAAACGAGTCAAGTCTGGATTGCTCTAATCGCGGGCGAGTTATCATTTTTTAAACCATAATAATAAATCATGCATCCCGATTAATACCTTCCACACAAGGTTACATATTTCCGCTGGTATTAATTTCCGCTGATTTCCCCCAAAAATACAGTTTCACATGTATCTAAGGCCACTCAAAAACATAAAATGGTTTCTCATCACCGCGCGCATCATAAAAATCACCTTTTTAGGAAAACTTTTTTTTTCTTTTTGCAAATTTTTCATGAAAAATTTGATAAAAATGGACAAATATTGGGTTATTTGGTATCAAATCAAAGCTAATAGTGCCAGTAATGCAGTAGGATAGAAATTTCTCAGACCTTGGTGATGAGAAACCACTTTTTTTTTGGAGTGGCCTTAATAATTTGCAGATTTCTGAAATTTAGCCTCCACTTCACTTAAAAGTTTAGGCATAACTTCCATTGGGGAAGTTATCCTTATATTAGTGGGACTAACAGTGCCCCCTGGTGCCTTCCCTTAGAAGCATTGGAACTCTCCACCGTAGGAGGGGGGTTACACCACTGGACAAGCAAAGAATCAAGCAGGCAGAACAACAGCAACAGACTTTTTTGTTTTTTTGTTTATATACTCTAATAAACAGGCCGGGTAACTTTGTGACACACGGTTAACGGCATATTATATTGTCCTGTCAACTTTTAACCCACAGACTGTGGTACTCAGTAATACTGTAAAAATATTGCCCCTGGACATATTTTCATGGATTTTAGCGAAATTCGTGAAATATGTGCAGCGTGAAATAAATGTGTTTACAGTAACACTTATCATGAATTCTGCAAATGGATACAAAGTGACTATCAATCTACACCCTGTCCATGCGGTGTAGTCTATCAAAGATACTATCCTATTATCAGAATTTAGCTGGGGACCCACACAATAGGTGGTGGGTGATAAATAAACCTGTAACAGTGTAAAAACACCAATAAACAGCCAAACACAGGTACATTGCCAGTGTCTAGTAAAAAGTGCAGTATGACTGAGCCTCAGCTTGGCCAACAAGCAAGCAAGCAGTAACGCCTGCCTTTATTATGTTAGACATCAGTCAGCTTGATAAGTCTTTTTCTGGGCGGATGGCTCATGCCACATGGCGCTGGGTGCTAATCTCCCTTTGACCCCTAGCTTTCAGGAGGTGTACCTCATAGAATGCCGGTACCATGGGGATATACTGACCTCAGGATACATACACAGTGCCCACGGGAGTCACTTGTGGTCACTTCAGGTTAATGGCTGTCACCAGCCCCTGTTTTGTCACTGCCTCTTGCTTGCTTCCGCACCCTTTTGAGACAAGTCTCTAGTGCTACTCATTTGAGGCTGAGTCAATCCAGGGTGGGGGCTCAAACACAGGATCTTCCGATCGCCTTGTGAGCACGCTACTGACTGCGCCGTCCCGACCCCAACAGGTGACCAGCTGACTACAGCAAAGACGTATGAGCATAAGCATATAGCGTAAGGCGGGTCTCTGCGCACCTCTCCCATTGACTTAACAATGTGACTGTGTTCTTGGCGCTACTTTTGAGGCCCACCTGCTCCAATTGCCCGCAGTGCTTAAGTATGCCGTTTTTAGAAGCTATTTAAAAATAGAAATCATGCGATTTAAAAAATAATTCTATCATGACTGGATAGATTAATACTTGAAATTGCTTATTCATGTGATAAGTTTCAGTTTCCGCACGCAATATGGTCAAGGAGAGCTCTGACAGGGTATGAAACTTTGACTTTTTGGGGCCTATTGTGGGATTTGGCGGGAGAACGACCATTGGTAAATCTATGAGAATTACTATTTTTACTCCACCCAAAACTTTCATATCGTAGAATGTTATCAATATATACCTAACTTGTGTATATATACTTCAAATCGCTGTCATTAGTATGGGTTGGCTGTATTGACAGTAGAGAGTGGAGTGAAGTAGGCGCTCATGCAAATCTTCGCGCACTGCCTGACTCTCAGGTGAGGGTAGTTTTAGCGACAATGACTCTCACTTTTCTGAGGGTGTAGCCATGCGTATTCTGCACTGAGGAGAGTTTTAGGCCAAAACGCCTAAGCTATGTGTTGGTTCGTCAGCTCTCAATGTAACAATTTACCTTATTGAAAATAGCCTACAGTATGATAAACTATAGTTCCATACTTATCCATCAGTGGTAAAATCATTTTTTAATTTGCAGGATTACTATTTCAAAATAGTGTCTGGAAACTTGAACACTGCAGGCTCTGGGAGCCGGTGCCCGCTACACCCTCATGCAAGCTGGCCTGTCTCGTATATATGTAATGCGGCGTTGACAACTCAATCTCTTGTCACAGAGTGCGCTCTCTCATTCCTCTCTGACTACAGGGTAAAGTAATGAGACCTAATGGAGGGAAAAAATCCTGCACAATTTAGTCCAGCTGGAGTGAAAAAGTATCCCTTTTTATACTAAAATTGCTGATTTTGGGAGCCCCAAAAGTACCCCTTCTTTTTTTTTTACAAAAACGCAGATTACTTTCACCTCATAATGAAAAACAACTCTATATACATGCACAAATTTAATCCCAAAGAAATATTCACAGCATATGTATGGTTGACTGATATTAAGTTTATACCGTGGAACCATCTTGTGTTGAAAGACATCCCTATCCCCAAGCTCCACTTGAAAAAAAACACCTTTCTTTCGAAAAACGGACAGTCATAAAAATATGATCCTTTATCTGCGTTTTCTCTAACGAGGATGGTGTCTAGAAGTCTCGGAAGTGTGGGACCAGGCCAAGAACATGTAGTTATTCTAGTTCTGTTCTAGTCAATTAATAATTGACATTTTGTTGGTGAAAGTGACACTTTAAAGGAGCCTAACCGACAGCTTCAACAGGTACAGGCAGGCGGGATGGGGATACATACACTGTAAAAAACTCCCGTTGAAATTACGGGGAATCAGTGTAAAATTTTACAGTTCATCACCGTAATGTGATTTACAGTGAGACAGTGTCAAATTCAACACTTTTACACTGAACATCCGTAAACCAGCACAGTGAAACACCTTATTTTTATTTACGGTGAATCTCACGTTAAATATTTTCCCACCAGGTGGCAGCCTGGGAGATATGGGGACTTCAGTTGAACCTTTCACTTTGAAACAAATCTAAATGTGTTAAAATAATAACAATGTCCAATTACCTCATCAACCATAGGGTCAACCTTGAAGCCTTTGGTACATTATAGATAATAAATATATAATTTCCCTTTCTATAACAGTGGGAACAAGCACGGATTGTGAAAACACCCATTTTGTGGTAATTAGAATTATACATATTCACACCGCTGTCAGAGTTGCTTTGTAATGATGCCAGTGAATCACGGTAAAATTACGGGATATTTCTAAGAGTGTGCACAGTGGGTCGGTGACATCATGAATATATAAAGCAGCTGGTAAACCAGCAACCAGTGGGGAGTTTCTTGGCAATTTATGGCTCACCCTTTAAGGACGGATGTCGCTAAAAGATGACATTTGTCGTCATGATGCACCAATGCAGTGTCAGTGAGCAACTTGCTGGTGCTAAATAAGGACATCATGGCAACCCAACAGGAAAGTCTCAACCTTGTAGGGTAGGCATACTCATGATTAATGCATCATGACAACCAAGGCATGATGTATTAATGCATTATGCTGTCCTTAAAGGGTTATTGAATAGGATGCGGATTCGCTTTGGCTTTGTGAAGTATAGGTAGCAACATAGCTGGAGGGTTAGAAATACATAATTCCCCATACATTGTATATATATATAAAATGTCATTAGTTGGGACCAGCGAACCACACCATTGAATTAGGCCTGGGTGCTCGCTGGGACCAGATAAACCAAAAGAGGCTAGATTAAAGTATGTATTTTTTTCAAAGCTAACTCGATTTTTTCAACAAGTTTACTTTAATTATTATTTATAGCCTTCCATGTGTACTATTCCTTCTACTGATTAAACTGAATCTCATAATCCCATCGTATTTTAAAGAAAAGGGATATGTAATACCTACTCTCGCACACAGTGCCTGACAACAAGGGAGGACGGAGGACAGACAAAAAATCTGCCATTTATTTGCCTTTCAACGTGACACTAATATACAATAACTACATAAAAATGGGGGCCAAATACATAGACAAATATCAACGCCCATTGATACCATCTCTCTTGTATTTCACGAGTGGGGGCTGGGGCCATATCCCATGAAGCCGCAGCCCCCCCCCCCCCCCGAGTGAAATACATCAGAGATGGTTTCAATGTAGTTGGCATTTTTGTTTATTTTTTATTTGAAGCTATTTAATGAAGAAAAACAATCTTTTCCTAGCCCATTGAATACGGCCACATTGTATTCAATGGGAGGCATTATATACGGCTCTTCAGTGCTAAAGCATAGGAAATGCATATAAATGTATATAATGTATATATCCATATAAACTCCTTCTATAAATATGAAATTAAAACAATTGGTAATCATTGAGATACATGAGCTTAAACTTCTGAAGCAGGCCCTCCGAGAGAATATGTTTGGAGAGTGAGGTTGCTACTGCAGACCGCGCCAGTAGGCAGGGACGCATTTCCATGGTGACCACTATCTGGGCCAGTGGAACGCTCCTACGTAAAGTTCCCTTGCCCGGCATGGGACTGCAAATGTAGGGGGGGGGGGGTAGCCGGCATGGTGTCTGGGGGGGGGGGGGGGGGGTACGGGACAGGGCTATACATTTATACTATCCAGATACCGACAATCCCGGCCCCCCTATAATTTACTCTAAAACCACACCTACCTATAGGCCAACCCTACTAATGAGCGGAAAAGTGTCTAGGAGGGAAAAGATTTGGCATATATAAATCATTTCTACATTATAGATAACCCTGCCTATAAGCTAAATCTGACTTTTGGGGTCTTATAGGGACCCCTGGCCCCACCCACAACCTACAAATCAACCAACAAGTCCACCTCAAAATGAATCCAGTTACACAATGAAGTATACTTTACATTTTCGATGGCATTAATGAATTTGTTTTCTTTAACAATATTTAAGAAAATTGCACAAAGGTACCATTACAACTGTTCTCAGCTCTACCAGTGTGTACCGGGTGTGTACCATCTGCCTCATCTCTACATTTAGTGTCACAATTTATTTCATGGTGAATACGACACTCCCATTGACTTAACCAAGGAAGGCCGTTTTTAACACCCCCTGTGAAATAACCCTTGCCCGTATATCACGGCCTGTCCAATCTTCAAAATTGTTTATTTAACCACTGTAAATTAGCTTTTTAAGAACAATTAAGTGGAATTTTGGCGAATGTTATAACAATCTTTGAAATAAACACAAAGGAACACTCATAGAGTTCTCCACGAGGAGAAGCTGAGTGAAATAACCCTCTGTGAGGAACGCTACTCGTGCATTTTTGTCTGTATTCCATTTTTATGGCAGTTAAATATTAGCAACCATCTCTGCATTGAGACCCATTGGCTGTAAACCTTCAATTAGTACAGTACACACTAGACCATCGCTGCAGTCCCAATCAAGCAGGGTGTGTGGGACTACCCAAAATCAGACTCGCTCAACCAGTACCTTTTTCTGCCACAAGGGCTGCAAATGGAACTGGTGGAACTGTTATATTTAGATTGTAACTTCCTGTCAGGCTGTGTACAGGAATTGGTGTACAGGATTTGATTGGTCAACTCCTGAGGGCAAGTTAGTGAAACAAGTTTTTTATATGAGTTTGCCCAGACTCTATAGAGTCGGGGCCTGAGACTGCCCAAAGTCGGCCCAATGGTACAGGGAGTGCCACCAGCCAGCTCCTGACAAATAAAGACGGAACAGACTTCCCACAATTGCCTATAGAACTTCATTATCTCAAAGTCTCAAAATGTTTAGATATTAGCAATGTACTTGTATCATAGTTTACAGAAAGGGTTAATTAGAGGGCTACAATTTTCTAAAAAGGAATACTAAAAATCAGTGTCAATTGGTGCATTTTTTGCCCTGCATTTTTCCCCATGCAGACAGGGGGTTTCCTGCTGGCCCTACTGGCAGGACGGGCCAGAAGGGTGGGCCATGCCGGCTAAGTGCACGGCAGCAGTCCACACTGAATACCCATAGGTTGAAAGGGGTTAGTCAATACAGACCATCCTGGGTTCGTCATATGTGTGTTAGTCACAATGGCAAAGTTATATTCAAAAATGACTTAGGGAGTCAGTCAGTAGTGGCTAACCTAGGTTCATCATTGCTGTGTTGTATTTGCATACCACGAGTTGGTGCCACCTGTAAGATACTATGATCACCACTCAGTGGCTCCCCCTGGAAACCAAAAGACTAAGGTGGGTTGGTCAGTACTTGACAATGATAACTTACCTAAGTCAGTCGTATAGGGAGCCAAAAAATGACTAATTAGGTTAGGTACTGGTGACTGAGAGATTGGTCATTTAGCAAGCCTAGGATTATCAGTGCATTAGCACACTTCAACCTAACACTGGTGGATGAGTAAATTGATATACAGTTACTATTAGATCATTAATCATGTATCCCTCTTGTGCTTCAGTGTCGCTGACATGTTTCCCTGCGTTGGCGATCGAGGACACAGCGGCCATGACGGGTGCAGAGCAGCTCTTCTTCCACGGCCTCACCACCCGCTGTGAAGGAATCCTACAGGCCGTTAGTTTCTACGCTAAGCAGGCAGGGACCTTCTACCTAGACCTGTGGCAGAAGAAGGAGGGGTTCACAGACACCTACAGTCTGTACTACACCACCAAGATCACCGCAAGTACGTATGGACCTGTCTACCACCGACTCACACACACACTGACAGTTCTCCGTGGTCTGACAGTGGGGACACACTCAGACCCGGCCCTGACACACACACTGGGTGTCACCTACGGGAATGGGAGCTTCATGTTGTGGAGAACAACTCAGGTTGCAGGACAGTTCTTCATTGGGACCAGTGAGATCCAGGCCAGTGATAATATTGATGCCGACCTATTACGTGCGACACCGGCTATGCAACTTCACATTAGTTCTACTCCTGATACCCTCAACGGTAATTTATGTTTTACTTGTTTCACATAGCTAGATTAAAAAAATACCAGGAAATAACCCTTGAATGACTTATGAAGGCGGTATCATTTTTTGAGTTTGTAAAGTGTTTATTTTCAAACGATGATTTTCTAAACACAGTACATGTCAGCACAGTTCATTCACAGAGAATTGTTTACAGTGATTTCTTGCCATTTCCTACACTTATCATAGCCTACATGATGATAATGAGGAGTCATATTAAATAGACTTAGGTACAATTTAGTTACAAAATCTTTACAAAAATGAGTACCAAATGATGTAGGTAACAATGAATGGTCTTATACATATTTACAGTGACGCTAGTTGTGAATGGCATCAGCGTTTTGCTTTCTTCGTTACGAATACAATGCATTTTGAGTTAGGCATGCTGTTATCTATGTGTAGCAGACTCCTGTACTAATGGAAGAAGCCTCTATATGCTACTCAGGGGTATGCTCACTCAAGTGCAAAATAATACAATACATGATTAATTATCATACAGACAGTGGCAGACTTTTCAGCCTGGCTTTAACACAGTATAATGAAAAATAGATCATTGGCTTTTTCAGCTGACAAGATAATAATCAAAGCAATTCTAGTACTCCACATGCCTCCCTCCACATTCCCTCCACCACTCCCAACTCCCAATGCATGAATGCTGAAGCGGGGGGGGGAGGGGGTAAACCTCTGGGCTGCCAACTTTGGGCTGGTCTATTTTGTGACTATAAGTTGTGTTCCCAGATGGGAGTGTGGCTGACTGTGTAGACTGTGGCTATAATTTGTGTTATCCTGCTTGGATTGTGCTGCGTACCATCCTGCTCGTTCTGATCATGTAGACTGTTGCTATACCTTAAGCCTCAGCTATGAGGCACATGTTATTTGGCGCTACGATTTGCTATGAGCCAAAAACATTCCTAAAACTCTGATTCCGCTCATAAGCGAGGTTTAGATATATATAGGAATACTAATTTCAAACACTTTAAATATGAGCCAAATTTTCCTCTCAAACACACTTTAGGCTTATAACAGAGGTTTTACTGTAAGTTGTGTGATCTTGCTGACTGATGCAAGTGTGGATGACCGTGTAGACTGTGGCTATAAGTTGTGTGGCTATCTGTGTAGACTGTTGCTATAAGTTGCATTGCTGACCGTGTAGACTGTGGCTATGAGTTGTGTGGCTGACCATGTAGACTGTGGCTATACGCTGTGCTATCTTACTAACAGATGGGTGCACTGCGCACGATGCGTCTCCTGCTGGCCGTGTAGACTGGCTATGAACTGTGTGGCTGATCGTGTAGACTGTGGCTATAAGTTGTCTGATCTGACAGATGGGTGTGCCGCTGTGTGTTGACTGTAGTTATAAGCTGTGTGACTGACGGTGTAGACTGTGGCTATGAATTGTGTGGCTGACCGTGTAGACTGTGGCTATGAGTTGTATTGCTGACCGTATAGACTGTGGCTATAAGCTGTATTATCTTGCTAACAAATGGCTGTGCTGAGTACAATGCGTCTCCTGCTGGCCGTGTAGACTGTTGCTATAAGTTGTGTGCCTGACCGTGTAGACTGTGGCTATAAGTTATGTTGCTTGGCATGTAGACTGTGGCTATAAGTTGTGTGGATGACCGTGTAGACTGTGGCTACAAGTTGTGTGGATGACCGTGTAGACTGTGGCTATGAGTTGTGTGGTGGACGGTGTAGACTGTGGCTATAAGCTGTGTTATCTTGCTAACAAATGGCTGTGCTGAGTACAAGGTGTCTCCTGCTGACCGGACAGACTGGCTATGAATTGTGTGGCTGACTGTATAGACTGTGACTATAGGCTGTATTATCTTACTAACAGATGGTTGTGCTGAGTACGAGGTGTCTCCTGCTGACCAGACAGACTGTGGCTAGGAGTTGTGTTACCTTGGTGACAGATGGGAGTGTGGCTACCTGTGTAGACTGTGGCTAAGAGTTGTGTGGCTGACTGTGTAGACTGTTGCTATGGGCTGTGTTACCTTGCTGACAGATGGGTGCGCTGAGTATGATGCATCTCCTGCTGATCCTGTAGACTGTGGCCATAATTTGTCTGATCTGTCAGATGGGTGTGCCGCTGTGTGTTGACTGTGGTTATAAGCTGTGTGACTGACGGTGTAGACTGTGGCTATGAATTGTGTGGCTGACCATATAGACTGTGACTATAAGCTGTATTATCTTACTAACAGATGGTTGTGCTGAGTACAATGCATCTCCTGCTGACCGTATAGACTGTGGCTATGGCGGTATAACACAGGCGGCGTGTGAGGCTAAGGGCTGCTGCTGGGGCACGACACAGGTGTCAGGTCGCCCGCGCTGCTTCCTGCGTCTAGACAGAACAGGTAAGGTGCTCCTACTGATTTTACCCTTTAAACCTCCTGCGCCCCTATATATAGAGCTGAGTACCTGTCCCGACTCCACTCTGACTATCGTTGGAGGGGTACCGAGATCTGCACCATTAAGGCTGGCATAGTGCGTTAATAAATCATGCCTTAGTCATCATGATGCAAGAATGCAGCCCTAGCGAGTAACTCACCTCTGCTGCATTCATGCGTCATGCAGACCCTATTGGGATTGAGAGACTCCCGTAGGGTCGGCATGATGCGCCAATGTAGCATCGGCGAGTTACTCACCGGGGCTGCAATGGTGCATAATGACGACAAATGTCATCTTTTAGCAACAATCGCCCTTAAAGGGTCAACAACGACGGTTGGTTAGTCAATTTGTCAGCCACCGCTCCTAAAAATTCTCCTGAAACCTTCCTTTAAACTACAGTAATGTATTGGCCTTTACTCAAATTGTTTCTGAAACTATTTTCTATCTGCCACCCCCATTTACCTAATACATATGATTTTAGGATGCACACATTATTTGGAACTAGGTTTTTAGAAACCAGTTTGTTCAATTCGGTCTAAACTGCATTTTCACCCTTTTTACTTATGGTTTAAAGTCTCTGCTCTGTTCTAATTGTAGAGTTGTTGTATTTTTAGATATATTTATAGAAATCAAAACAGGAAATATAGCTAATCAATTCTGTCATATATTATAATTGCATTGCACTAATTTGCAGTGAAGTCTGCATCCTCTTCAGTGTATTCATACAGAGATATTTTACATTACTTTCTAGTATTCCCATATTGTGATGTGCAGCTTGCGATAATTGCAAGAAGTAGTGTAATTGGCCCGAGAGCACAGTTCTTCCCTGACCTTACCACTACCTGCCACGGACTCCTCTCCAACATCCTCTTCTATGCCAGTGGTGCCGGCAGGTTTTCCTTTGACCTATGGAAGGCTACCGACAGTGGAACGGACCATGTCTTGTATTACACCAAAGAACTCACTTCGACCGCTGCTGGACCCTACTCTATTGAAGTTACAGAAACTGTTGTCATTATACCAGGGCTAGTTTTTGGGCTGCACTGTAGTGTTGATGTCAGCTGTGTACTAGCTGTGGGGTCTACTGTTCTCTATACAACTCTCAGGTATCATGAGCTACACGACCCTGCACTATTCAGACCCGGGTTACTTCAGTTCAGTCAATTAACACGTGACACGACTGCTCAAACACATCCCTCGCTCGGTATTCAGGTCAAGCAGCAGCGAGAAGACTGTGCAGGTAATTTTGGGCATTTTTATTATTTCGAGCTTGTTTTTTGTTTTTTTAAACCAAATTTTGATGAAACTTTACCTGATAAAAATGGACAACAATATTTTTTGGTAGCAAATTAAAGCTTATAATGCCAGAAATGCAGTGGTAAAGAAATAACTTACATTTCTCCAATCTTAAAAATCAAAATTAATTCTAAACCTATAAAAGATTTTGGTCACAAAAGCACAAATCATCCTATACATTTAAGCCTGCGAGTTTGAAAAAAAAAGAAAAAAAAGCCTCCATTGTCAGATTTATTTTAAGATTGTTTGTCATTACTGTTTTGAGTCTGCTTGCTTTTATATTGAGCTTGGTTACTGGTAAACTTATTTATAATACAGGTATACATTTTCGCGAAAAGTGAAAATATCTAACATTTATATTTCCAGAGTCACTGATGTGTGCTGAAGAGAGACCACTGGTACAGAGACCGAATGGACTTTGTCCATTGGGTCACTTCTTCCCCAGTTTGACCATTAAGTGTTATGGACTGCTAACTCATATCTTATTCTATGCCTATGGGGCTGCAACAAGCTATCTAGATATTTGGAAGATGACAGCAGATGGCACTGACTACGTCCTTCACCATACAATAACACTCACAGCGACAGGCCCTGGTCCAGTATCTCACAAAGTAGTAGACACTCTGTTTGTTGGGCCAGGGATGGCGATAGGTATCCACTGCACTGGAAGTGATAAACTGATAGCAGATGCAATATATGAGGTTGATTATTTGTACCGTTCTCTCAATGCAAGGCGATTTGTCAATAAGCAGGAAGATACAAGCTGGGAGTCAGGTGTGCTTCACTACAGTCAGCTCACACACTACACAGATGACAGAAGATTGCCGTCACTAATGGTGAAGGTGAATCCAATACCTGGGACTTTTCAAGGTAAGAGGTCCTAACGGGAGTAGGGTAATGCGCCCTTGCTGGGTTTAGATGCATATACATTTATCTCGATGTATTTGTATTCATTCAACCAAATAAAACTTTATTTTCAAAGGCCACGCAAAAAATGTTGTTTCTCATCACCCTACAGTAAGAAATATGACAAGGCCATTATTTTTTTCGTTTTCTTTTTACTGGGGGCTAAAATAAATAGGGAAGTTAAGCCTTTTCGCACATCATTTTTACACTTTAGTAGTTAAGAGTTCATTGACCCACAAAAGATGTTATATTATAAGTTATTCTAGCTTACTGCATAACTGACAGCCTAAGCTGTTATTTGATACCAAATATGCCAATATTTGTCCACATTTTGACAGATTTTTCATTAAAAATGAAAAAAAATCTCTTAAAAAAAAAGAAAGGTTTCCCTGAATTACGATTTTCATCATGTGCACGGTGATGAGAAGCAACTTTTTTTTTGGAGTGGCCTAACGTTCATTTCATCATTTTGTGTACTGTGCTGCCCTTCAAAGTTTCTTTATATTCAAGTTGAATTTAATTATTATTGTTACACCAACATTTCTTAGCTTTAATATAGTCATGAGAACTTTAAGAAAACAATATTTCAGAATATCATAAAAGTCATCGTATTCTAAGCAAACAATATAATTAGTTATTTTGCTATCACCATTTGACCAAATGATTTTATATGATTCTCAACACTTACTGATATATTGCAGAATGTCAGAAAAGTCGTTCACTCACACCAATCATTGCTGGGCCCTCACCACCGTCTCCGGGACTTACAGTATTCAGTGCCCAGACCATCCCCTGTCCTGCCCTGCTGCGGGGAGTCTCCTTCTATGCCTCCACAACAGGCAGCTTCTGGCTTCACGTGCTGCGTCCCAGCGGGAACCCGACCACGCACTACAGTGTTGTCCTCTCCGTGCAGGCCGCCGCACACTCTCAGGGATTACACCATGTCACGTTCGGACAAGAGACAAGCCGCACCGTCCAACAAGATGACATTCTGGCCATCCAAGATACATCTGATGTTCCTAACAGTTTGACTTATGTCACGAGTAATGAGGACATGTTGAAGACAACTGGAGCCCTTTTAGTTGATGGTTTCAGTATGATGCCAGCTCAGCACTTTAGTACCGCAGTACTGGTGATTGAGAGTGGTTCAGGTGGCCCGCTTCCCTCACAGCTGGATCTGAATGCCTCCACTCCGTCGGCACCCACATACCCACCCCTACGCCTACATCTGCAATATGGTATTTTGTGGTCACCGATAAGGAGGAGTTTTCTTCATTTTTTTGTTGATATAATTTGAGAAAAGGCATTATTATCCCTTACCCGCCCAAATGCCTAAATCTGGAGTATGGCATTTCATGAATTCTGATGAGAATGGGTTTTTTTCATGTCTTTCTTGAAACATTTTTGGACAAGCATTATCAGAATAATTCCCAAGGGTTTAGAATATCAGCAGTCAATTGTTGAAATGCCCCCTACGCCTAATCAGTCAAATTTTCTTCATATTTCAGGTGACGTTTTCCAGGAACAACCTTGATTTTATATAGATAGTCACTGCATTTTCACTCGAATATGTTTTGATAACACTCAATCCTTACAAGTGTACTAATATCTATTTGTTTAGTTTCAGAACTGTCTTCTGAGAATTCCTCAGCGTCCACTGAAAAAGTGGATTGGAGAGTCCATTCCGCTATTCAATGTTTAACGGTGGTTAGGGATTGCCACAGCCAGCAGCCCTCCCCTCCTCTTGACGAGCCAAAATTGTTCAAAGCAGCCATTTAAAATATAATAACATACCATAAAACCTCACACGCAAGTCTAACTTGCATTTGAGCCTCACCCTGAGATTTGGCCAACTCCCGCAAGGTGCACTTGCCATCTGCCAGTCACTTATGCTGTACTTCGGTAGTAAAAACTTTCATATAAGCCGCATCCTGAGTTTGGGCTGAATCCATAAGCCGAACTTGCAGTCTGACTTGTGCACTTTTTGCTAGTTAGGGTTGTTAATCTTTGACCTCTCCCTAATACCATCTGACCACAAGTCAAACCGATCAGCTAATGAGCCAGCAGTGGACTATGTATTAGTGTAACAAGAGGACCAGATGAGGATTGGCCTATGTAAACAGAGAATGGGGTCTCATGCCAAAAACATGAACAAAAGGCCACTCAAAATAAAGTGGTTTCCCATCACCAAGGACTGAAAAATATGATGTGGGAGGCTTTTTTCTTGGTCTTTTTTTTACTCGTGGGCTAAAACGTATGGAATGATTATATGTTTTTCATGACCGAAATTCACATTTTATTTGTTAAGAATTGATGGATCTTTTAAACAGATCTGTTAAAGTGGGAAAAACGTAAATTATTCATATTCTACTGCATTGCAGTATTAGCTTTAATTTTGATACCAAATATGCCAGTATTAGTCCATTTTTATCATATTTTTAATGAAAAATTAGCCAAAAAAAGTGAAGAAAAAAATTTCCTCGAAACCTGATTTTAATGATGCGTGCGGTAATGAGAAACCCTTCTGATCTTTTAAAGTGGCCTAACATTGAGAATATCTTAAGATTCAGACTAATCAAACAGGAGGGGGTAAAGGAATAGAGTGGGGGATGATGAAATGCAGCGTATTGTTAGTTGTTGTTTGACCTAAAACCGGGATGGCTCAATATCCGAAAATCATTTTTTCTGATCCCAAGGCTGCAGCTAGATTTAACTCACCTGCAAAGGTCTCTAGAGCAACAAAGGCGAGAGTGAAGAGGACAAGTTGCAGAATCCCACTGTCAATGCAACTAATGGTGATGTTTCAGAGATAGATCAGCTTTAATCTTCTTTCCTAGTGTTTAAACAGACATATTAGCTCCATTCTAGTTGTCATTGATATGATTTACTAGATCGCTCTGGATTACCCTAAACGCATGTAATAGAACATTTTTTATGCAGCAAGTCTTTCGAGATGATTTTATTCAGGTGGACAGGGAAATATAAGGACATTTTGGCAAAGCCTGTCCAATTATGGTTAAAGCTCTAGTCACTAGCGAAGTTAAATCCCAGTACACAAGATAACGTATTATAGAATTGTGTAGAGTGTAGGTAGGACAATAGGGCAGCAGAGGGGTAAGCAGTAGGAGCTCTATAGGGTAGGTAGGACAGTAGGGTAGCAGAGGGGTAAGCAGTAGGAGCTCTATAGGGTAGGTAGGGCAGTAGGGTAGCAGAGGGGTAAGCAGTAGGAGCTCTATAGGGTAGGTAGGACAGTAGGGTAGCAGAGGGGTAAGCATTAGGAGCTCTATAGGGTAGGTAGGACAGTAGGGCAGCAGAGGGGTAAGCAGTAGGAGCTCTATAGGGTAGGTAGGACAATAGGGCAGCAGAGGGGTAAGTAGCAGGAGCTCTATAGGGTAGGTAGGACAGTAGGGTAGCAGAGGGGTAAGCAGTAGGAGCTCTATAGGGTAGGTAGGACAATAGGGCAGCAGAGGGGTAAGTAGCAGGAGCTCTATAGGGTAGGTAGGACAGTAGGGTAGCAGAGGGGTAAGCAGTAGGAGCTCTATAGGGTAGGTAGGACAGTAGGGTAGCAGAGGGGTAAGCAGTAGGAGCTCTATAGGGTAGGTAGGACAATAGGGCAGCAGAGGGGTAAGCAGTAGGAGCTCTATAGGGTAGGTAGGACAGTAGGGTAGCAGAGGGGTAAGCAGTAGGAGCTCTATAGGGTAGGTAGGACAGTAGGGCAGCAGAGGGGTAAGCAGTAGGAGCTCTATAGGGTAGGTAGGACAGTAGGGTAGCATGAGGGGTAAGCAGTAGGAGCTCTATAGGGTAGGTAGGACAGTAGGGCAGCAGAGGGGTAAGCAGTAGGAGCTCTATAGGGTAGGTAGGACAATAGGGCAGCAGAGGGGTAAGTAGCAGGAGCTCTATAGGGTAGGTAGGACAGTAGGGTAGCAGAGGGGTAAGCAGTAGGAGCTCTATAGGGTAGGTAGGACAGTAGGGCAGCAGAGGGGTAAGCAGTAGGAGCTCTATAGGGTAGGTAGGACAGTAGGGTAGCAGAGGGGTAAGCAGTAGGAGCTCTATAGGGTAGGTAGGACAGTAGGGCAGCAGAGGGGTAAGCAGTAGGAGCTCTATAGGGTAGGTAGGACAGTAGGGTAGCAGAGGGGTAAGCAGTAGGAGCTCTATAGGGTAGGTAGGACAGTAGGGCAGCAGAGGGGTAAGCAGTAGCAGTGGGCCGATGTTCACCGTTATGTTCATCTGAGAAACACTAGTAGTAGTGTGTCTGAGATACAGAAGAAACTGACCAATGGAGTGTATCTGGGATACACTTGGAGGCTTAAGTGTATCCCTAATACACACGTACACTAGAGAACAGAAGTGTATCTGGGATACAATAAAGAACAGAAGTGTATCTGGGACACACTTGGAGACTGAAGTGTACCCCTAATGCACTAGAGAACAGAAGTGTATCTGGGATACAATAAAGAACAGAAGTGTTTCTGGGATACACTTGGAGACTGAAGTGTACCCCTAATGCACACGTACACTAGGGGACAGAAGTGTATCTGGGATACAATAAAGAACAGAAGTGTATCTGGGATACACTCATAAAGAATACACAGACTGGTGTGTATCTGATATAATCCGAGAATAGGGGGGACCTAAATCATATAAGGTGATCATTATTGCTTCGGCTACCTAGTACTGTACGATCATGGGTAGATCATAGCAATCTTTATTTAGGTAGTGGGTGGTCAATACAAAAATTGACACTTCCTTCCTCTAGTGTATCCCAGATACTTCTGTCCCCTAGTGTATCCCAGATACACTTACTAGGGTAGGTAGGACAGTAGGGTAGCAGAGGGGTTATTAGTAGGAGCTCTATAGGGTAGGTAGGACAGTAGGGTAGCAGAGGGGTAAGCAGTAGGAGCTCTATAGGGTAGGTAGGACAGTAGGGTAGCAGAGGGGTAAGCAGTAGGAGCTCTATAGGGTAGGTAGGACAATAGGGCAGCAGAGGGGTAAGCAGTAGCAGTGGGGCCGAAGTACAGCGTTATGTTCATCTGAGATACACTTGTAGAAGTGTGTCTGAAATACAGAAGAAACTGACCAATGGAGTGTATCTGGGATACACTTGGAGACTGAAGTGTATCCCTAATACACACGTACACTAGGGGACAGAAGTGTATCTGGGATACACTTGGAGACTGAAGTGTACCCCTAATGTACACGTACACTAGGGAACAGAAGTGTATCTGGGATACAATAAAGAACAGAAGTGTATCTGGGATACACTCATAAAGAATACACAGACTGATGTGTATCTTATATAATCCAAGAATAGGGGGGTCCTGAATCATATAAGGTGATTATTATTGCTTCGGCTACCCAGTACTGTACGATCATGGGTAGATCATAGCAATCTGTATTTAGGTAGTGGGTGGTCAATACAAAAATTGACACTTCCATCCTCTAGTGTATCCCAGATACTTCTGTCCCTTAGTGTATCCCAGATACACCTCCATCCCCCTAGTGTATCCCAGATACACTTCCATCCCCTAGTGTATCCCAGATACACTTCCATCCCCCTAGTGTATCCCAGATACACTTCCTCCCCTAGTGTATCCCAGATTCACTTACTAGGGTAGGTAGGACAGTAGGGTAGCAGAGGGGTAAGCAGCAGGAGCTCTATAGGGTAGGTAGGACAGTAGGGTAGCAGAGGGGTAAGTGCTAGGCTTACCAGCTCTATAGGTTAGGTAGGAGATGCTTGATATGAGGTGACCTTCACG
Source organism: Harmothoe impar (assembly GCA_947462335.1). Taxonomy (NCBI): domain Eukaryota; kingdom Metazoa; phylum Annelida; class Polychaeta; order Phyllodocida; family Polynoidae; genus Harmothoe; species Harmothoe impar. The sequence continues at coordinate 12,499,527 of OX381717.1, read as the reverse complement.
TGGTAAGCATTGTCAGTAGTGTATCAAACACGAAACTAACAACCTCATGATATAAAGTAATTATAGATGAAATAAATCATTGAATAAATTGGCAGAAACTGATCCATTCCCATGTACATTATATTTATGATTTCATGTTAAAAGTCTTTGTTTTTTTAGAAAATGCTTGAATTCCTCAGACCTCCTGTCACATGAGTAACTCTGCTGTTGTTGGAATATCGACCGTCATCAGGCCCACACTATGTCACTCAAGTAGTACCTCTATTTATCATTTATTAATCTGCTTGAAGTCTTTGTTTTCCCAAAATGCACCACACTCAGACGTCTGTAATATGAATAATAGACACAGGTTTACAAGTATAGCTCCTCACTGAGGGTTCTTTCATGAGGCAAAGCTGTCAATATTAACAATTAGTATCAGAATTCCACATAATTGATTTGAAAAGCTATTTTATAGTAATCAAATCATTAATGGGTTAAAAGGCCTTAAAACACAGGAAAAGGTTATTAAACAGGGGTTGTGAAATATGGCCTTCCTTGGTTAAGTTAATGGGAGTGCCATATTCACCATGAAAACGGCAGAGGTAGTAGTAAGCAGATGTAATAGGTAGAGGAGGTTTTGCATACAGATGATTTGTAAAATATTTTAATCCATTGGCAGGGGGGGGGGGGCAAATAAGCAGTTTTGAGTGAAAAAGCCTGCGCATTACTAGGCAGCAAAGGGGTGTGAATGTGCATGATTTTAGACCCAAAGGGTATAATATTTTGGCCCCCTTTGGAAGGTGGGGTGGGGCGGTGAGAATATTTAGTAAAATCTCACCACCCCCATTCTGTTGAAAGATGATCACTCCCTAAGCTGGCATAAGCCCATACATGAGTTATATAGGAGTTATGTGTGTGGTACCCAGGTTCGATTCCTGGCTTGGTCTAATCGATGTTCTGCTGGTGCGAAAGTGGACAAATTGGCCAATGGTCCAGCCACACACATTCTCCAGTCTGAAATGCAATGTACCCCCCGGACTTAAACATACTAACAATCTATCAATTTTTTTAAAGTGTTTTATTGGGTAAAAGATATCAAATACAAAAGTAGATGAATCATCCTAGCTTAGGCGCATTGCCTTGCTTCCGCTAGGTCCCCTTTCTTTCAGATAGCGTATCACAGATTCTATATATATATGGTTATGGCGTCACAATTGTACAAAATAAGATTCACTTATATTTCCAGACACAGGATTCTTCATTATTACAAGCAATAAATTACAATCTTAATGATGAGATGAGAAAGGTCATGACATGACAAAGGTTTAGACACAGTATATGGTGATGGCCAATCGTCTATGTTCTTGGTGATGTATGTCCATAGTGATGTATGGAGTTCAATTTACCTAAACATTAGCACAAGCACAGTATGTTCAAGTTTGTAATGGGACATCTTGCATGTTGTATTGTGAATGCCCAATTTCATGATTGAACAAAATACACTGTTCCAATATGAATTTGAGCACATTGAGCTCAAGCTGCACTGTTCCCAAAATGTACATCGGAACACATGTACAGCATACATGTTTGTAATCACCCTCAGAAAAGTGAGAGTCATTGTCGCTAAAACTACCCTAACCAGAGAGTCAGGCAGTTTTAGCGACAATGACTCTCACTTTTCTGTGTGTGATGGAACGAATGCAGGACATGCATGTTCGTAATGGAACAACTCTGTGCTCATGCTTGTGCTAATTTTAAGCAAATGTAAATGCATAGTGATCGCCAATGGTATGTAAGGGAGCAGAAAACCTTCCAAATGAGCCGTATTTTAAAAGTTCTAAGAATTATCAAAAGCTGTAACCTGTCTCTGGGTATACCAAGGTGATGTTGCAGTATTGATATCTCATGCAGTCACTCGGAAAGTGCAGTGGAACAATCTCTTGAAAGATTTGGTCTCTATTTTTCTTCCTTGAAAATCCACAAATCCCAATATATTGTAAAGCTTTGTATAGTTGCCATTGTGCTTATCAATCTTATTAAGGATTAAAGCCAGTATTCACGCACTCGCCCACTGGCAGGATTTATGGAACTACCAAATCTTCACCAAATGGTCACCATTGCCCCATCTGGTGGCTTGCTCCTGAACAACTCCAGTCTCAATATTGTTTCTAATATCCATAAGGAAGCAATAATTTCTAATGATGCTATGTCATATTCTCTTTTCAATACATATCATAAATGCATAAGTAAAGCAGAATTTTCTGCATGCTTTTGGACAAGATACATGCTAAACTAAGAGGGAAAAATTATTTCCCCCAAAGGGCAAGATTTGAACCAGGGACCTTTCACACTCTAGATCAGCTCTCTATGCATGTAGCCACAGAGCCCTGACAGCTTTGGGGAGGTGCTAAACTGTAGTCCTGCATTATGCTCCTACCTAGTGGTAGTGTACACTGGTGTGTACAGACTTGTCACTTGCCACCGTCTGTCATGCTCATGTACAATTTCTGAAGTGAGTGCCGGTACCCCCCCCCCTTTTTTTATGCCGAAGTGGTGGCCTATCAAAAGCTGTAACCTGTCTCTGGGTATACCAAGGTGATGTTGCAGTATTGATATCTCATGCAGTCACTCGGAAAGTGCAGTGGAACAATCTCTTGAAAGATTTGGTCTCTATTTTTCTTCCTTGAAAATCCACAAATCCCAATATAATCCCAATATAATCCCAGAACGAGGTATATGATGTTTGCACTTTACCAGAAGTCAGAACGGGCGCCGCCATCTTGGAATGTGCCGCCATCTTGGATTGAGGTGTCACAACACAAATTTATGCTATGTGATAACAATAATATAAATCAACCTTTGATAGTTCCTGAGGTTGATTATAATCATACCTACCCCCCCTAATATGGACCCAAGAAATTCAATCGTTATATCGGTTTGTTGCATATACAGCTGGTTGCCTAGCAACAGCTATTCTAATTGTTTATCTGCTTAGCAACACACATTTCCATGGTCCTAAGGTTGATTATAATCATACCTACCCCCCCTAATATGGACCCAAGAAATTCAATGGTTCTATTGGTTTGTTGCTGATACAGCTGGTTGCCTAGAAACGGCTATTCTAATTGTTTATCTGCCTAGCAACACACATTTCCATGGTCCTAAGGTTGATTATAATCATACCTACCCCCCCTAATATGGACCCAAATAATTCAATGGTTCTATTGGTTTGTTGTTAATACAGCTGGTTGCCTAGCAACGGCTATTCTAATTGTTTATCTGCCTAGCAACTCACATTTTCGTGGTCCTGAGGTTGATTATAATCATACCTACCCCCCCTAATATGGACTCAAGGAATTCAATGGTTCTATCGGTTTGTTGCTTATACAGCTGGTTGCCTAGCAACAGCTGTTCTAATTGTTTATCTGCCTAGAAATGCACATTTCTATGGTCCTAAGGTTGATTATAATCAAACCTACCCCCCTAAAATGGACCCAAGGAATTCAATGGTTCTTTCGGTTTGTTGCTAATACAGCTGGTTGCCTAGCAACGGCTATTCTAATTGTTTATCTGCCTAGAAACGCACATTTCTATGGTCCTAAGGTTGATTATAATCAAACCTACCCCCCTAAAATGGACCTAAGGACTTCAATGGTTCAATTAGTTTGTTGCTAATCCAGCTGGTTGCCTAGCAACATCTATTGTAATTATTTATCTGCCTAGCAACACACATTTCCTTACCCCCTAACATGGACCCAAAGAATTCATAGGAAATGCCATATATGAAGTAATATCATCCTTCCCCCTGATAACCTCTTCCCGGCCCTGTTTTTTTGGTGTCTTGAATGGGTTCCCTTCAAACATACCAACCATGTAGACATCATGTTTCTTTGAGTGCAAGAATTCCGGTTGTTGCCGCGTATAAAAATGCCTGAGGCATTTTTTTACGCCGCAACAACCGCAATTCTTGTTTTATAAATACCAAGCTATGGCCATAATCTTGACCATATTAAAATTACATGAGGCCTGAAATTGTTTTTCTTACTTAGATATTATGTTCGATAAGTCTATGTCAAAGACGAAAATGTCATCTGTTACTTCAAGCATCAAGTCCAAAATAAAACCCAAAAGAACTTTTTAACAAGCATTTTTCATTCTTATCCATGTTCCTTAGTATAGAAACTTCACATATCCATAGTTTTTACAAAACAATCTGGTGTATGATATATGGTTTAACTGGTTGATATATGACCCCTTGCATCAGCCATTGCAGCACAAAAGAAAGTATGGGTACCCCCAATATTTTTTTGCCCAATTCTATAGTTTTTAAGGAACCATCTGTAATTTTCTTAGGAGGCCCGAAACTGTATTCCATTTGGGGGGAATAGGGACTTTCACCTTTAAAGTCACTGTTACCCCCTGCTTTTATGTTAGTCCCTTTTTATTGTGGTATTGGACTTCAGGGGTTCTAGATCTGCTCTTATACAATACCTGTGCTCATTCGAGACCCCTGCACTTAAACGGGCTATAACAGTACACACCACTTTGGAGACATGGAGACTCTTGCCTTTCCAGCTCTAGGACCGCAGGTACTTTCTCCCTGGATATCATCTGTAGTTGACTGAGACTTTTCCTGCAGGATAATTAGTACCAACGTTGCTACACACCTAGGTATGGGAATATTTTTCAATATTTCTATGTGTAACAAGAAAGGAAAATCGCTCGAATACATTGGATTGCTCTACCGATCCTATGTCATGTATATGTATGTAGCCAACCTGGCAGCCAAATTAATGAAGTAGATAATAATGAAGTAGATATATTATATTATATTATGTATAAGATAATTATCCATTTTTAAAATACCTTATGATACCACTCATTAAATCTGTTGCGCTTTAATGTTTTAACTACTTTATTCTATTTCACACCTAACTATGAGCTATGTGGACAGAAATGAGGTCACAAATACCCAATGTAGCCTATGCTATTGGTGTATCAATGTTTATGAATCATTGTGCCTTGTGAAATTATAAAATGGCGGTACCTATACACTGGCTAAATCCTATACACTTATAATTCAATACCCTTGTTTCTCTGCATGACCCTCCCAGGTCAGATGTATTTGTCTAACCCATTTGTAACACTGTGTGGAGTTAAGATAACTAGCTGATATGGGAGTCTAATTACAAGTAAACAATGTGTACGTTATTGTGTACATAGGCACAGTATTTAGTCAGTAGCATATCTTATATATTGCTATAAAAATATCGATAGATGATTATTGAATGCCTTTTCGCACCATATAATATGAATGATTTACAGAACAGAATAGCATAGTGGACTACCTTTGGCTACTTACTGAAATGTGCTGAAACAAAGGTACTGTGTGGCGTTTACCATAGCATCAGACAGTGTAATGTACCTTTCAATCAGCAATATACCATGGTAATGTAGTCATTAATCTAGTAAAGTCCTAAAGTGCAAAGGAGCACCATTTCTACATTTTGACAGGATTAAAGGTTGCTGTCAGGAATTGACTTGGATAGGTTTGAAGCATTATTTCATACAAGAAGTGATGGATGTTGTGATACTATGTGATTCTGGGAGTTTGTCCTATCTGAACATGGCAAAATGTAGCAACATTCTTGTTTGCCCAAGCTGGGAATTTTATTCAACGTTCAGTAAGCAATTGTTGCTGCCTAATAAGCGTAGTAGTTCTGACGACCTACCACCTGTCCTGGCAGGGTGTGATGAAGCAGGTTCTTGACTATTGACCCTCGTTCTAGCATCAAGGGATGTCCAAGCCCCACCCAGTGGGCACAACATTCAGTACAACGTTTGATCAATGTTGAATCAATATTGAATCAACATTGACAATCAGTTATCAATGTCGATTCAACATTCTGTGCTCACTGGGCAAGAGGCTGATGCTAAAGATCTCTTTGAATACGACGTTCACCTTGGTTGTAAATGAGCATGTACAAATGGTATGGATTTCCCTTGATTAATCAAGAATAGCTATGGTCTATGCCTTCTTCAGGCATAAACTGCCGATGGTGGAGCAGCGCGATACGGGCCTTTATGATTTACATGCACATTTTTAGAAACAATAGGAGGAATAAAAATGAATGACATGGGATATTTGGGCCCCTCCTATTCGTACACCCTCAAGGGCCCGCTTAAGTGCTGTGCAACGCTTTAAAGTGGTATATCCTTGTCATTTAAGGGCCTGTTTAAAGATGCAGTATGGCCAGTGTATTTAAAAAGGCTCTACAATGCACAAATACAACTTTTGTGTGTGATTCAGCAGTGCTGCATTCATGCATCATCTACAGGGCTGATACCCTCCCAAAATAGTCGCCATGATGGATGCAGGAACTTTGAGGTACATATGCCATATATAATAGACATGAAGTCCTGATGTTTGTAGTTACTGTAATCTGTACTCAGTACTGCACAGTGTTGTGTTATACTAATGCAGTTGTTTAACCCCAGGTGGCACAACTGCAGTGGTTGTAGTCCTGAACAGTTGGGGAAGATTCAGAATCTGCAATAAACGCTTAATCAGGCTAATCAATGCTAGGTCATTAGATATTATGTTGAGAGGCATTCACTTTTTCATTTCCATATGGATTATGAAAGTATCCTACAGTTTAGGGAGTGTTCATTTATAAGTTATGTGGGGGGGGGGAGGGGGGTTGAGGGTATGTGTAAAAACTCTGACCCTCTCAAGAGAGGGGGTGGCATACAAAATTCGGACCCCTCTTGAGGGGGTGCATAAAATCTTACCACCCCACTGTAATTGATAAATGAACACTCCCTTATTCATCTGTAATGTAATCATCTAATCAAGGGGGTATTAGACACATGATATAAGGCAAAAAAGGAAGGTAACTAAAATAAAGATTTGGTAAATAGGAGGCCGGAAGCTTACCAATGTTTGCCAAAAAAGCGTTTATAAAATGTTTGGCGAATGTCGACCCAAAAATGTTTGCAAAAATGTATGTACAAGTTGGAATGTGATGACTATTTGAAACCTTCAAGTAATTTAGAAGGAAATCACGGCAGAATTATCAAAAGCATACCTTTGTGTAAACAGAGGCACCTCATTTCACGCTAGAAGTACTGGTACAGCTGTTCTTAACTATTAGTGACTGTTATTAGGGAGTGCTCATTCTATAACTAAAGAGGGGGTGGTGAGATTTCATGCAGAGCTCACTAAATTTTTCACCCCCCTTAGAGGGGTCGACTTTTTTTTACAGCATTGTGCTGCGAGTCACAAATCTCATGCATTAATGCCCCTGTGTCGCTTTTTTATCCACCCCCCTCCGTCAAGGGGTCTAAATATTTTACCCCCGATTCCACCATCCCTAATTGCAAGTCATTGAAAAAATGAGCACTCCCTTAGTTATACTCACATAGATACCTCCTAAACAGCATTCTTTTTGCTAGCTGGGAAGGTACCATCATATACCAAAAATGTCAAAGCCGAACCTCAAACTTGACAATGTTCCTCTTGTTAAAGCCTATACATCTAAGTATCTCCTTTGACTCAAATTGTCTGATCGGTATTGACGACAACAAACACAGAGTAGATAAATCCGTAACCAATGGCGACTTTATTCACATAGAAATGTCCCAGAGATGTGGTACTCTATACTGAATGCAATAATAAGCTATCAGTAGTCTAAGTGTTTTAGACAAATATATACTGTAAATGTAAACAGTATTATTTATATCACAATTTTGCTGAAAAGTAAAATTTTGCATGTATTTAAATTGGACAGATTTTGGAGTATCGTAATTGTATAACTATATTGGATAAGTTTTTGCCCTGTACATATTTTCGTGAATTTTCATTTCCGCGAAATTCCCATAAAATATGGACAGCACAAACTAATATATACATATACAGTAACCTTATCTCTAACTTAGCAGTGCATTTTGCATGCCTTATAAAATACCCAACCATTTACACACCATAAAACCACATTTATGCTGTTCTATCCAGAAGGTCTTTGGGAACACCTGTGATTTTTTGTTGCATTTGAAATACAACCCAGTCAGCAGTCAGCATTCCCTTCAATGCAGACCATATGACTCGCTAGATAGGGGCCATTTACGTCCACATGACCAGTAGACCTCAGTCTGTGGGACCACATGGCATAGAAGCATCCAACTAGTTTATCAATTCATCTTGCTCAGTTGTTATGTAAATACCTGTTCCAATTTATATAAATTGCATTTTCTCGGATAATGAACACCAGTAATAATAAAATAGCTCACAGGGGTTTGAAAAAAATATTTTTGTGATTTATCACCCCCCTAACGTAATCCCTTTTTACCTTCAATTTATATTATATCACAAGACAAGGAAGACATCAGTCTAGCACCATTATCTACTCGTAAATATCCGTTCTTGCTGCCATGGTTTAGGAGCACATACATCCCTATTCTCGTCTACTATCATACTAAAACAGATATATATTATATATATATGTATATATACATAAATAACAGATTTGAGGCAAAGAACCAATATAAATATATAGTCCTGGCATGAATATTTAAATGCCCTCATTCTTTGTATGTATACATGACATCAGTTAACTACTAATAATAACATCTTCCATATCACATGCCAACAATATATATGTTAATATCAAAGGGGATAAACAACAGAAGGGGGATTGGGGATTCTTTTTTGTTCAAGCACAGTGAAGGTTCCCCACCCCCTCCCCCCACAGGAGGGGTCCAAGTATTTTCTATAGCTATAGTGAGGTGTTAGATTTATCACTAGGAATTGGTGAAATTATTAGGTTACCTCCTCCCTCGTAATCTACCAACACCCCACCATTGTAAAAAAAAGATGACCATGTTCTAATTCTAGGTACATAGGAAAAGACAAGATTCATTACACCTTTTTACGTAGCACTTCCTATTGACAGCATTCTACTATTCTTTCTTCTTCTTTGGTGTCTTTGTGCCTGACTTCTTGCCTGGGTGCATCACACGGCGGATAAAGGCTCGCAGAGATGAAGCTGGGGATGGTCGACCTGTAGCTTCTTGTCTGGCAGAAGGAGGTGGCTGTGTGCCAGAGGCTTGTGGTGGGATATCAGGCACACTTGGTGACGGCTGACGCGGGGGTGGTGAGGTAGCAGTGGATGCTGCAGCTAGATGAGGTGACAGATGCCCCGGGTGAGGCAACAGATGCCCTGGGTGAGGTGACAGATGCCCCGGGTGAGGTGACAGACGCCCGGTAGTAGGTGACAGATGCCCCGGGTGAGGTGACAGATGCCCAGCAGTAGGTGACAGAGACCCCGGGTGAGGTGACAGATGCCCGGCAGTAGGTGACAGAGACCCCGGGTGAGGTGACAGATGCCCAGCAGTAGGTGACAGAGACCCCGGGTGAGGTGACAGATGCCCGGCAGTAGGTGACAGAGACCCCGGGTGAGGTGACAGATGCCCGGCAGTAGGTGACAGAGACCCCCGGTGAGGTGACAGATGCCCAGAAGGAGTTGACAGCTGATCAGGGGGAGCTGACATAGTGGCAGAGACTGCCGAACTTGTAGATGGCAGGTCCACAGCAGGGGGGTCGAACAGCGCTGAGGAAATAAGGGTGAAAAGGTTTAGTGCTGAATTACACTGGATTTGTTTCAAAGCCCATTTTTACATTATGTTTTTTTCTAACATTTAGATCCTTTTCAGAGTTCATTCTCACATGATTTGTAGCTCTGTAGATGTACAGATTCAGTGTTCACTCATTAGCTATGGTAATGCGCATGCTTATTTTGGTTTGGCTAGGTGGCTCATTGAAGCAGTATCAGCTATCACACATTGAGGATCCCCTGGATATGATATCAGAAGACCGTAAAGATATCTCGCATAGCAGCCGCGGCTAGTATACAAGTCAGATCACCAGTATGGCTCATAGAATAGGCCTAGGGTCAGGGTATGCTTATACACAACCTCTTAGATGCATAATACAGTACTAAATGGCCATAATCAGATGGCTTGTGAAGCTTATAGGGTTCTCAAAAGTTAGGAGGCTGCTTATATGCGAGTTGGGCTTATACAAGAGAATTTACAGTTAGTGCATGTTAAGTTTATTTTGCCTAAATATTTTCACGTTTGCATGAAAGCAAAATTGCATCAGTCAGTAATGATAAGAAAAATAATTGCAAAAAAATATAGCACTCACGGACAAACCTATCAGATAGTCAGTCACACATTAAAGAATGTATGGGTGGTATAACTCACCTCGCTGTTTGCGGACATACTCCATACTGAGGTTTAACGCCTCAGTCACGATGTGCTCCAGTCCTGTTGTGCGTTTTCCAAGTACCAGGCAAAATTCCAAAAAGGATTTTACACCTTTGGAAACAACCGTGTCAAGAATAAACCTGACTTTCTGGTGTCCGCTGATGCCTTGAATCTGGTTAGATATAAATATTTTGAAGGTAGAATTAGGTGGATTCCTATAATCTTTTGCAGAAAAACAATCCCCTCCCACATTGAGCTTGATGCATGACCCCCTTAAGGGGTCAGACATTTGGCTAGTTGAGGGTGAGGTATTTCACCAAGATAGTGATAACCTGAGAGTAGAATTATCATGAATTTAAATAATATACTTACAATTAAATCCTTTGACAACAATGATATCTTAAGTGGTAGGATATTTTTTTCTAAATATCCGTTATGAAAGCAATTGAGAGCATTTTTAGTATTTTGTCCTGCAGAGGCATTGTCATGTGACATCAGGAATTATGAAATGATATGTTTGAATTCTGCTTCGACAAAGAACAAATCTAAGGGTTTATGAGCTGTCATAATGAGATCCTATAAATATGATATATATGGTTGTATAGATACTTACATCTAATACATCCATTTCTGTTGGACCAAGCAGCTTGCCCTTTACCAGCACAGCGTAAAACATCGGTGACAGAGCTGAGATTAATGAACAATATAATTGTTGAAAGTGCAGCAAAAATAGGTTTCTATATACAGCACAGACATTTATGTTCATATTTAAGCGCTGCCCTTTGCTTATTTTGACCCTAATATAGTTTCTAGTTGTTCTAGGCCATTTTAATTTGAACAAAAAAAGATATTCAAAAAAACATTATGCTTACCAGTAAAAATTTTACATTTTTCTCCCCCCCCCTGACAATTTTGTAACCCAGCTCCCCCTGTAAAGTAGCTTTTTTTTTTGCCCCCCCCTCCACCCTGCCGAACATTTTTTGCTGTCAAAGCCTGAAAAACAAGTTATCAAAATGAGGTGACCTGAGAAGGCCATAATGGGTTGAGGGTTTTTAAACCAAGACAAATTTTGTCAGCCAGACCACTATTTCACAAATTAAGCATGGCACTCACCTGGTGCAAGTCTTTCATAGATTTCCTCCCGGTTGTCCTCGATACGCTGTTTAACTTTTTCATAGGTCAGGTCACCAACCTGCCACACCCTGTATTGATATAAAAATAGGCTTTGTAGGATGTGTGGTAAAGAATTCAAGTTTCAAATTTATAAACTATTATATTTAACAATGTAATTTTCCAAAATCCACTACATGTTTCTTTTCAGGTATCATTTTTTTGTTGAAAATCTCTCACCAAGCCTAGTGTCTGTCCTGCTCCCATGGTGCTGAGGAGACCATGGATCAAGCCTTCTCTCTTTGAGCGTAGTGGCTTTCCACAAAATAATAATTTTCATGATTTATTACATGAAATTATATGGTTTGTGGTTAAATCTAATATCCAAAAGTTAGAGGGATACCAACTGAGCTTTGAGGTTTGTAAATGCCTCATTGTTTACCTGTACATGCAAACCGGATATCATAGACATGAGAGATCTTACCTTCCTTGGGGCACGTCATCATGATCCTTTCGCACCTGGTAATAGGTAAACCATACATGGTTTTAGATATCTATGTGTTAGATAGACGACACCTGGCCAGGGTTCTTCCATATACCCGCTGCCCCACAGGGTCAAGACGAGGTGTTATACACCGAGTCGCTTACCAGTGGGCAGTGGGTATGTGGGAGAAGCCTGGCCAGGTGTGTATCTGATTTAACCCTTGGGTATACCATATACCCAACGTGTGAAGCCTTTGTTTCAGCCTCCCACCGTGGGTTAACACTAAATAGCTGACTACAATAAACTGAAGAGGGAAGGTATAACTTCTTTATATTTGTATTCTTCTAATACATGAGCCGAGAATATACCATTGGCTGATCCAGGTGGGTGCCCGACGGAGCTTCCCCCCCCCCCCCAAAAAAAAAAAAAGAAAAAAAAAAAAGAGGATGAGAAAAGAAAAGAGAAGAAAGAGGGAAAGAGGGAAAGAGATGCAGAGTATGAATCATAGGGCCTGACTGATAACTCCTGATCTGGAAGGGGAGTCGAGGGGACTGTGTCTTAAAACATTGTGTCCAAAAATCCGTGAGAATGCACCATTTCAAGTTTAGATCACCAACATTTTCTTTGGGGGGCATGCCCCCAAAGCCCCCTAGTATAGCTAATAACTGAAGGCATAAAAAACCTATTGGTCACAGTCCAGTGGTTTGTTTGCTGACCCCATGTTCCAAATAAATAGAAGCATTAGAGCATTGAGTGCAACCTTCCCCATTAGATCTTACATTTACTGCATTGCCAGCTTGTGCCCCAATGGCATGTCCACTTGACTTTTGAATTTGATAGCGTGTTACACATTAACCCTTTAAGGCCCACATATAAGTACACAGAGGCAAGGGTTGGATGAGATTGTAGCATCTATATCACTAATATACTGTATACTACAACACTTACAGGATATGCCACGGAGAAATCTTCCACTATTGGATCGCAGTCTTCTCGATAGTCGAATGTTACTCTTATTGTGCATTTACACTGTTGGTTCCGGGGACCTTTCAGTATGAAATTGGACAGCTTCTCAGAACGGGTTTGTCCATCTTTTGGCAGCCTTAGAACGTTTTTTCCTTGCTTCTTAACATGGGTCTGAAGTATCAAGACAACATATATTTACCAGGATTTTGTTTAGGCCCTCTTAAAGAGTTTGATATTCCTTATAGACAGTACCAAATTACACCTTAATAATTGATTGCACTCTGAACATGAAACAGAGGCAGATTTATATCAGATAAAACCACCAAAGGCAAAGTAGGTTTCACAGAAAAAAGTGTGTGTTTCACATTTAACCCGATTCAAACGTCTCTTTTTTGCTTAAACAGAAAATGTTAATGAAATATCCAATCAACCTACCCTTCATTTTCCGACCATGTAACCTGGAACACACTTTTTTGAATTTGAAAAAATCTAAGGTTATATTTTTTAGTGGAGGCCTAACACATTGATATGGAATGATAATTTAATCAATTCAGGTAAACATACCTCTTTTGGACTGTCACCATTCCAGATTTCTGAATCGCAACCACTGTCGACTCTCAGCTTGATGTGTATGGTCGGGGGCAATATGGCATCTTCAGTTTCAGGCAGCTCCACCTTGTCAGTCTCTATTTCCTCCATATCATAATTATAAAACTGAAACAAACCACTTTAATAAAACATGGATATAGGTTTAAATGGTAGATGACACAGATAACAAAGGTGCTAGCTAATAGGGGTAGAAATGACACTAAGAGTGATCCCCTGAACATGCTCTTTATGTTAGAATAACATTTTTATGGCTATTATTGGTTAGAAGCAGGAGTCATACGCCTGGTTCAGGTATTGGTTACTAGGGGGCACCACCTACCCTCTCCTCACCTGTGCCCAGGTATAACTGTGTCACAGCTGAGCTCCCCTTCAGGCAGGCAGACAGGGCAGCCAGGCAGCTGGCTTTATTATCTATTTTTTCTCTGCAAAATGGTAGTTTGTGTGGCCTGTAATGGCACCTATAATGGCAATAGCAAGAATTGCACCCATTGTGGGGTGCCCAACCCAGCCAGGGTCACACAACAGACAAAGGAGCCTAGGACAGGTGGGGGGACTCAGCAGCCGGCGGCTACTAGCAATGGAGGCCCCTCGTCTTGTTCCCCTCCTCATATCAATTAGGAATAGATTGGAGGAAATTACAGATGGCAAGTCATAGTGGCCTCATAGTTTCAAGGGTCTAAAATCAACTTTGTGGTGCTGTGCTTAAGACACTGGACTTCGCAACATAGAGAGAGCAAGTCCAATCACCAAACCGTCTCTTGGCCTAAAAGGCCGTTACTACTTACAATTCCAACTGTCAATAGCAGAATGAATTTCCTTTATTGACAGTTCACCCTGTTAATACCAGGATGTAATTCCCTTATTGACAGTTCAAACCGTCAATAACAGAAAAGGATTATCTTATTGACAGTTCCAAAAATGGAACTGTCAATAAGAGAAAATTAACCTCTTATTGCCAGTGTGAACTGTCAATAAGAAGATTGATTTCCACTATTGACAGCTTGCACTGTCAAAACCTGGCCCAGCTTGATCTTGCTATTGACAGTTTTGACAATTTTGATTGTAACACGGATTTTGACTGCATAACCTGCATAACCGGTATTGACAATTTTGACTGCAAAACCGGTTTTCACTCCAAAATTGCTGTTCACTCCAAAACCAGTGTTTACTCCAAAACCGGCGTTCACTCCAAAAGCGGTTTTCGCCCAAAACCGGTTGTCGCCCCAAAACCGGTTTTCGTCCCAAAACCGGTTTTCCCCCCAAAACCGGTTTTCGCCCGAAAACCGGTTTTCCCCCCAAAATCGGTTTTCAGCCCAAAACCGGTTTTCACTAAAATGGTTGAATTCTACTCAAAGGTTGTTTTTGGCTCCAAGGTCAATGGAAACTGTCAATAAGACAGAAAGATTCCACTAATGATAGTGTGAACTCTAAATAACAGAAATATTTTGCACTATTGACAGTTCGAACTGTCAATAGCGTTTTTGTTTCTGGCGAGATGTTCATAACTGGGGCTCCACTACCCAATCTTGAAGTCAGATTGGACTTATTCTTTAGGACACAAATAGATGTAAACATCAACAAATCCTAATATGTGATCATCCATGTTACCATAATTCAACAGGTTTACTTTTGTGAGAATCAACGAAAATCAGGGACCTTGAGCAAACCCACCATAGCTTTTTAAACGCAGACGTAGCAGTGCTGAAAGAAGGTCTTGGTTAAATGGGCCAGGTCAGGTTTGCTAAAGGTCCCTCAGGGGCGGATCCAGGAATTTTGGAAAGGGGGGGGCGTGAAATAGGCAATGTACTGGGGGTATTGAAAAATTTTACATTAAAATATACTGGTAAATAGGGGGGGCGTACGCCGGGTCCGCCCCCGTCTGAATCCGCGCCTGTCCCTATTAATGTTTATTGTACATTAAGTAGGTGTTCTAGTAGTTCTAGCAGGTCCAATATCATTTACAGGCGCCATCGAGGCGAGTCAGTCAAGTATTGCCATACTTGGCTGGTGAAAGAACTACAGGACCTAAAAGGTTTACAGGATGAAAGTAGGTTCCATGCTTCTGTGCATACTAAGCCTGGCACATATTTGAACAGGGTCTATCATTGACTGTACATTCAATTCCAAATTGACTATTGTGGTCTAAGCACTGATGTCTAACCACATAGTTCCAAGGTCCACTACAGTCCGAGGTTTTTCTAAATGAATAGAGCCCCAAATTCTCCACTCAAAAATCACATCACCCACAAAACTTCCTCACAAAAACCAGCACTTCCCTTCACAACATCTCTGGACAGCACTTCCTAAATCTCTACACAGATTGCCAGAAGAGAAATATGAGAATAATGATAGAGTAAAAATACAACACTTACTTGCCTGCGGGATTCACTGAAGTCTTTCAGAGTTAAGCACCCGGTGTGAAGCATGAGCCGTAAGTGGGTCACAGCTTCCGTGTTGGTATTTCTGGTGGATGCAGCGATCGTCAACATGGCAGCCGTGATGTCCTCCTCTATACCGCGGTTTGTTATGAGAAATCGCGTGAAGTGGTTTGTGAGGATCCTTACACAATTGGCTTCAATACAATAGGTGGTATCAGACTCGTTCATTTGAAGCTTCTGTAAAACAAGAAATAACTGAATGATAAAAAAATGTACAAATTTCAGTTGACAAACTCCCAACTTTTTCAAACTATATGCTACTTTTTTAGACTCAAATAATACATATTGGTAAAATTAATTAATGATTTTTCTCTACTTATTAGTAAGATGGCAGGATTTCTTTCTTAAAACAATCCATTGACACTATACTTGGTTTTCATAGAGAGCTAATGCATATCTCAGGCTTACTGTGAACATGTCATATCACACAAAGGCAAACAAGTAGCCTGTCAGTTCTTACTCTGTACGTTTCCCCAGTGCCACACAGCACCCTGATATTCCCCGTCTTGTCAGGCCGGACACAGTGAGGGATGATAATCTCCACTTGTTCATCAAACGTCCCTCCACCCTCCACCCAGTACTCTGCCACCGGTCCTACGATGAACTCATCCTTAGACATCAACAGCTTGTACTCATTCAGGTTTGTGTCAACACCGGCTGGAAAAACATCAGTCATAGTAATAGAGAAATGACTAATATGAATGTATATTTCAGTCTTGTATTATAAATAGAATTATAGAAGTCAATGAAACAAGGTCATGACTAGAAATTTTCAAACTTAGTGGAGAAAGGTTGTAACTGCCTTGTCATTATCATGTGACCATGGATCCCCATTTAATATAATTAATGTAAAATGCCATCCGGATATATGTTATCTAGGGGTATGAAACCACTTCGCACATGAAGATGAAATGCCATTATCTTTGATATTTGATGTATGAGAGTATTCAAAATACTACTATGTTTCTTAAAATGGAAATATATTTCAAAAAATAGATATCCAGTTACAAACTTTCTCTTTTGAGGTGACAATGTATTTATTTGATTTATGAAATCTATAAATTTGAGTAAATGCAAGATTGAAACATAAATTCTATAATGTGGTTACAAAGTTTAAGATGCCCACCGTCATGTTTCTTGCCCCTCCGTCAGAGTCGCGCAAGTACCAATACTCTGGCCTTTATTCAAGCTGAGCAGGGGGTTAAGACAAAGGCCACTTACCGTGTATCACATACATCTTCCCCTCAGGTACAGCCCCAGGTGGCACCCGGAGGACGACCTCTGACCCTGGCATCTGGAGGCTGCCTCCAGTCTCATGGAAAAACAGGTCAGCGGCCTTCTCCCGTCGCACACTGGTAAGATCTCTGAACGTAGCTTCATCATCTGAGATAGGAGATGTGAAGCCTGAAGACTCTTGCCCTTCCAGCTCTGGGACGTGAGGAAGTTCTTCCCTAGGGGTCATTTGCAGTGTACTGAGCCTCTCCTGCAGACCCTGTTCCTGAGATGTTGCCTCAGAAGTCACATCTATTTCTATGTCATCTACAAACCCTGCATCTGTAAACAACATGCTTGTAAGAGTTGAATTATTGATAAACCCCTTGATTCTACTTTGGTACATTATTTCTATTTCATTAGATATGAAACATTTGTCTAAAAGTTTTGCACAATGCCTGAAAAACAGTCTTTACTAGACAGGGTATCATTTTAGCACTTATCATTGAGCAACAGATTGAACTTAAACTGTACAGTAGTATGTATACTAGTCTAATCCAAATATTGGATCCACACTACCATAGTGGCTTGAATAAGTGCACCTGTGATTTTGATAAGACAATTTATCGTGTACTTATATGAAACCTGGGTGTATTTGAAACCCCTGCACTTGTACAAGCACCTTAGTTGGGTATGTTAGAAAAGGCATCCTACCTTGCTGGAGAAGCACTTTACCAGCAGTGGCCCTACTCACAGAGGTTTTGCCTTGTTCCTGCTTTTCAGGATGACCAAACTGACCTTCCTCCATGTCTAGCTGGAAGAATTCATCCAGTAAGTTTGAAAAGTCAATGTCCTTAGACATTTTACTAATTGAGGATATTCCGGAATCCGAGAATGCATCAAGGTCATCACCACCGAGAAGCCGCTTTTCAAGTTGACCCCAGGTTCCTCTCTCCGATTCCAGTTTTCCGGTGAGGCTATAAGTTGAAAAATCGGACTAATCAGAAGCTGTACATAGCTGCTAGGGTTTTATATTATATTTTGATAGATGTCTATTTCTTCATTCTATATGAAGTGTGTATGGAACTGCAAATAAATGTATAGCCACATTGGTTACAGAATCAACCTTATGCTAGTGCTAAAATTAAACCTTTGGATACAAGGAAACATGTTTCTACAAAATGTATGCTCAGTTGTTAGATAGCAATAACTAAATGTACCTGAAGGTCTCCTCTAAGTGGATGAATCCTCCCAGAATGTCAGCAACATCGTCGTCATGTAGGTGGGATCTGGAAAAGTTCAACAACTATCTTGAGGAGATCCTAATGTATACTGACAAACATACACAACAGACACTGTGACAAAGGACCTGAATTGAGATTTTGGAGAGTGCCTTTGTTCTAATGATACGAAGTGATAGCTCATTAATGTGATGATGGTGTATACTAACCTTAGGAGTAGAGATTTCTTGTGAGTATTTCTATCCATGAATGCACAAAGCGCTGGTATAACAGCTTCAGTGAGCTGAGAGTAGGGATCAATCCTATAGACAGAAATTATAATGGAAGACCAATTTAATGATAAATTACTGAATGAATCAGTTAAGTCTATGTGCACTTCTTTCATCGAGGTTAGTATGAATCTTAAAACTATGAGGCCTATCTATAAGCTAGAGTTATGATAAAACTTAAAACTGAAGACTATGTGACTATTTGTATAGAACATGCCCTGAGAAGGAGAAGATTTACTTTTGTTCAAACATACCTAAATAGTTCCAGGACTTGTTGTTGACTCAGGGCATGCAGGAGCCTTTCTATTCCATCACTACTGAACTGACCACCGTAGATGCTGGAGTCAAAGAATAATGTCAGAAAGGAATATATGATATTGAAATTGACATAATTATAATGTAGGAGGTAACCTTTTTTATGTGGGTAACAATATAGTGGGCTTTTATCCCCAGGAATTCCTGAGCTCTGATTTCAGACTTGAGTTAAAGATTAAATTCCAACAGAATAGAGTATTAATATAATGGTTTCCATTGTGGCTATAATGTGTTATGTTCATCCATTCTGCACAACAGGTTGTTGTTCTAATTTCTAACAAGTATAACTTGCTTACACTAAGAAATTTATACACTACATCGAAAAAGAGCCTAAAACTGTTTTGTCCAATTACCACTGTGCTAGATCAGATCTTTTAAGTCCTTTCTGCCAAACATGTTTGTCACAGGTCTGGAATCTCCAGGACATTTACCTACATTTTGATTCTTGCTGAGTGTAAATCAAAGCATTACTAAGGAAACTGTGTGAGGGATAACATTGTGGGTACCCAGTAAACACCCTACGTAGTTCAAACGTAGCTCAGAGGTTTCTCTAGGTAGATGTCCAACCAAAAGGTTTGAGATTGGTAATTTTGGAAGGTTTGTAGACGTCAAAACGTTAAGGTTTATTTACGTTCAACAGATGTAGACGTCTAATTTACGTTGATCTACCTCATTCAGACGTAAAAATTCTACGTAGATCTACGTTAAAAGATGTAACTTTTCAACTTCAATTGGGTAGATGACTTTTCCGTGTCACACTAGGTGGCAGCACTATCAATTATGGAGAGTATATTACAGCTCCTTAACAAATCTACCACATTCAAGCAGTAAATTCTCATTAATTGTGAATTCAATATCATGCAAATAAACCACATTCAATAGAATATTTATATATAAAGGACAGGTGATTAAAGTATTGTGCAAGAATAGGTGCTTTGAGGCACTTTACTGTGAGGACACCACATTGGTGGTAATGGAAGAAATACAAAGCCTCTCTGCAGCCAAAACTATTCAACAGATCTATACTGTCAGGCTGTTCAATTGAACTACAAGAATATACTTTGTAGAATGAGATGAGATTGAAAATTATAGTAGTTACTTTGTATGAATATTGTTTGTAAATGTAAATTTGTCTGCAATATATTACAAGTCTTTGTCTGAGACCCACTATGTAGAATTATATGTAGTGTGTTAAACATAGATTTACCTCTTCAGGAGCTACGTAAATCAGACCTGCAGGTTTGAGGTTGGTAAATAAACCTTAACGTTTTGACGTTGATAAACCTACTAAAATTACGTAGTTCAGACCAAAATTCAACGTAGATTTACGTCTGACCAACGTCGTTGTGTTTACTGGGTATTATCATGAAATAAATGTCTGTATAGACCGTACAATATGGTGGTCATTAGGAACTACTTACATCAGGTTGTGAAGTATTGCATTCTTATTGACAAACTCACATAAAGCCACAATTGACTCATCAGACAACTTGGTCTCCCTCACACTGCAACAGTGTAACATGCAGTTTACTAAACAGTGTAATGTCAGTTCCCTACCACCATGAATATTACTTGTTCTTGTATAAGGTCTCCCTGTACTAAATTTTATGATTTAACAACTTCCTGAGAAACATATCAGATTCCCCTGGAATATACCTTGCAAATGAGAATCAATGGTTGATAACCCAAATAGTCAACAAGTTTTGGGTTTAGATTTGAATTATTTATCCTAGCATAGTTTACAAGTAGTTACCAGAGTCCTTGAAGTATGGTGTTTTCACTAAGTGCCTCCAGAAGCCTCTTCATTCCATTGTCAGAGAAATTGCTCTGCTCAAACCTTTAAAACAGTAACATGCAGGAACATCTGATAACATAGATAACTACTCGGAAAAGAATATATCACAACGTTAATGAAACACTCAATATGACAATATTATATTTTTCTCAGAATACAAGCAAAGAGAAAAAGCTACTAAGACGGTCCACTTAGGCATCCTCCAACACTTCAATATACCAGGAAAAGGTGATAATACTACATAGGGGTATTCTGTAAACTTTTAATATTTTTGAGTTATGGTCGAGAAAAATTTATTTTCAATGGGATTACTGTAGATTTCTGGTTCTGTATGACTTGTGGTGCCCCCTGGTGCATGGAGTGTATAGTCTACTGTTCCCCCCTAAAACCATGTTAAACCAAGTCCCTAGGCCTGCAGCTACTATGCCTGATTTAATTTTTCCAAATTTAGCATTCATATTAGGAAAAAACACCACAAATGTATGGAGGTAAAACGACCTTTTCCAGCAACTAAGATGTGAATTATCTGTGGTTAAGTAAATAGCTGTTGAGTGTTATTATGATGACATAGACGGGAACACTAAGAACTCCCGAAGAACACAAAACAACCTGAACCTGAAACAACAAGAATACCTGCAAATGCTATACCTGTATTCGTTGCGGAAAAGTCATCTGAAGAAAGCATTTTATAACGTTATATACCGTTGTATGTCAACGTTTTTCTAAGGCTCTTTAGTATGACATAACGTTATGTAAAGTTTAAAACGTTATTTTGATGTAAAATAAAGACTTTTTGTTAGCTGGGCTTAACACTTACACAGGTCCCCCAGTTTCTACCAGGACAATGATCGAAGCTCACAGCAGGACAATGATAGAAGTTCACAGCCCTGAACGGATCCAGCCAATCGAACCCACCATTGCCAAGTCCCTTTACTTGGCCATATCGGGGCACAATGCATGATGACAGCTGGCTATGATACCCCTGCAGGCTGTGTGACACATCTGGTGATATCATGCCCACCCTGTATTTAACTACCCGTACAGGGAACCAGCTCATAAAATACCTGCTCCTCAAACTACCAACTGCCAGAAGGTCGCCAATCCCCAGTAATTCACAATGCGTCCCTACTGACATGTCAACATATCACCATTCATTCATCACACGCTTTCTCCACCAGTGAAATGGTTCCGGAAAAGGAATCTGGATGAAGCGGGATTCAAAGACATAACTTTCAGATCCATGAACCGATGATCTTCCACTTTCCATTATAAATTAGCCAGGAAAAGTGCCACAAAATGCAACAAAACACAACAAATTTCTTAATGCATGTATTGTCAAAAACACCATCCCGAAGGGACTTCAAGGCAAACTAACACCTCAAATAGTTGAGAACAACTGGAAATTACAATTAAAATGGGAAGAAGACTACTTGAAGGCGGGAAGAGGATACGACTACACAAAGACTGCTATCAAACAAGACAAGAGACTCTAGACCAAGACTACATCAAGGCAAAAACAAAACTAGAATAAAGATCTAACAACAACGAATACAGTAATACAAGAAAAAAAGCAAGAATCCCCAAAAAACGCCAATGACAAAGACCACAAAAACACCACAACAAACACCGATCCCACAAAACACTACAGGTCTGTCTGCAACACTACAAACCGGCACTAATAAACAGAACCCATGCACATCTAGTCCAAAAATTGAATCAGAACTGCTCCCTACCGACTGACCAAGAGTCAACTTCCCAACTTGAAGACTGGCCCATCCATGCCTAACACTGTCACACCCGAGACAAACACAGCAAAAAAAGACAAAAGAAAGACAATGACCTATATTGTAAAACCTCTCGTACAAGCTTTCGTTTGATGCCAAACATGCCTATATAGATATGGGGTGTGGCTTATATGCCAGCTTTTAGATGTATGCTACAGTACTAAAGTTGCCAATATCAAACCCCCTCTGCGGCTTATATGTTTTGTCAAAGTTGGGTGAGGCAAATACACGAGTTAAGCTCATTCGCGAGGTTTTACGGTACTTACTAATTAATGACTCAAAACCACTGCCAGCACCATCATCTCGCCATAATCTTGCATATTAAAAATCTAGTCCAAAGAACAACATGTGCCACTTTGTATTCGCCATGAATGAAGTCACCTTTGCCAAGGAAACAATCAATTTGTTGCAAAAGGACCGCCGCTCAGGCATTTTTTTTAGTTTGAGTACAAATTTATTCATTTACATGATATTCGATAATGACATCATTATGTTATTACATCAAGATGAAGAGAGGAAGATCAGCCAAATAACCACTGATAAAATTGACGAATAACAAAGGAAACTCTAAGAAAGATAAGAAGAAGAGGGGCAAGTAGACTAACACCAAAACCAGGTATAAAGACTGCAAGCGGTGCAACAAAGTGGTAAAACAAACTGACATATTATATTGTATTGATATAAGTACTGTAAAAGCATGTATATACACCAAATGGCTGTACTAAAACTATGGTCCTACCATATGCGGACTATGGGAATATATTTTACGGTGTCAGAGGAAAGGCCATTCCAGACAAGATGCAAATGGTTGAGAACAAGGCCCTTCGTATGAGCCTTTGTCTGAACTACAGATACCCATCAGTTAGTTTCCATCTCAGCACTTGCATTTTGTATTTTATTTTTTGGAAATACAAGATCTCCTATGCTTAAGCACTGGAAGGCCGTATTCAATACCCCCCATTGAATACAATGTGGCTGTATTCAATGTGCTAACAAAAAGTAGTTTTTCCATCATTAAATGGCTTAAAATAAAAAATAGACACAAATGCCAACTACATTGATACCGCCTGCGGCTTCGTGGGATACTGCCCCATTCCCCCACTCGTGAAATACAACAGAGACGGTATCAATGGGCGTTTGCATTTGTTTATGTATTTTGGGACAAATTTCCATTTTCAGGCCAAAGACCGGCCACAGAAACACACCAGGACAACACCACACGTACACCAGCAACTATAAAGCTTCTAAAACTATAAACACAAGCCTGGACATTGCCACTGGTGAGGACCTACTACCTGGCATAGCGCTAGGAGCTTTTATGGGTTAGCCAGTCTGGCGAATTTGCGCCAAGGTTGATTAGCCAGATTGATACTGAATTCGCCAGATTAAGATGAAAATCGTACCAAAACTAGACCAGGCTTAAATATTAAGGGAATTACTCTTTCCTACAATTTCGGGCCATTGGCAAGAGAATTAATGTTTCCTCCAATTTCGGGCAATTGGCAAAGACTTGTAGCTGTAGATAGCACTCTTGCTGTTATTTGCAGGGATTTTCATGCCCTTCCCCTCCCTACTTAATTGGGACCTCCTCACTCGATCATGGCGATTTTAGAGTGTATGAGTAAAAGTCAAGAGAAAAGACAATTCTACAACATCGTAATTTGGCTCATTGATAGTCGTAATATGGTCAAACTGAGGCTCCACTAGCCGGTAGTGCCCTAAAATGTTTATGTTTAGGTAAAACTCCATGCCCAAGTGGAAAATACCAAGGCTATAAAAACAAGATCTATGTTCCGATTTTGGTCCCGATTTTGGATCTGGATCTTTTGGATTGATTTTTATTTGTCTGAATGGTGCACTCTGTAGACCTAAGTATTTACCTGAAAAGGTTTGTTTCAGGTTAAACCGACCCTATCAAAACAGGGCCGACCTTAATCATTTTTTCATGCAATTTTGGAATTAAAAAAAAAGTTTTTACACTTTTGTTGAGGTCAATTTCAGGTTTACAAAACATTTTGAAATAATCTTCTCATTTTTACACTTTTTGTTCAATTTAAATGTATTGTGGAGGGGCTGTAAAAAAAGTAAAAGAAAAAAATCCGACCTACCAACCCTAGACTTTCTTCCCATGTTACCTGAAACAAACCTTTTTTTTTTATTTGGCATAAGATGGTATAAATTAAGAATGCTGTAAATATAAACAAGCGCTAGCATTTCTTTCTGATCTGATCACCTCCCAAATAATATATGGCCTACTGATGAGATAGGTAGGGTACCAGGCTATGATTGGCTCGTGAGAATTACCCAACTGATCGGGTAGTGGAGCCCAGCTTAAACATGTCAACACTAGCCAAAAGCCCCCTTCTACCACTAGAGGCTAACACTGCCATGAAACTACTAAGCAAAATGGCAAATGACGAAAAGCTCATGTATTTAGGCCCTATGAGGCCAAATGTTAAAATACATATATCGATCTCTATTGATTCCACATCTTTTTGTATTCAATCGTTTATAGGCATTGAATTGATAACTACATAATACATTGTATACAAACTGCACACACACAAAGTATTATAGATGTGGGTGGTGACAATTAGACAGGCAGTGGCATAGAACTGTAGAAGTTAATTTGCTAGAGAGAAAATATGATAATTGTAATTCTTGTTTAAAGAATTTGGGAAATTTCAGCTTCATAATGTATCAAAATATTGATCTTATGGCTGTTATTCTCTTGATCAGATCTTTCCAACGATATATCACATGAGGTATTCTGTACTGTGCTTTTATCATAATCTATGTCAGAATTCGCCAGTCTGGCGAATCCAATGAGAGGAGGGTTCGCCAGATTGAATTTTAATTCGCCACTGGCGATCTGGCGAAGGGCTAGCGCGAAACCTGCTTCTTTGTAGAATGTAATCCGTCTTTCCACTGGAAGGTACCTTAAAGTGTCATTGTATAGCTACAGAGTGGTACTGCCTAGTACTATGTCGACCATACTTATAGGCTGTGGGAGGAGGGGCTTGGAGCTACCATAAACTGCAAGGCAGACAGAATGCGGCCCTGTGCACCCCCTCCAACTACTCTCGTTCCCAAATCCTTCCGAAGGAAGGCTCTGGTGACAGCCAGTATGACCTTGAACTTGGGATTTTGCTGTGTTTGGGCAATCCCTGCAGGTAGGTTGGAACCAGTGGATAGCAACCAGAATGTATGATGATGTATGATAGTTTTACCTGTTTTTCCCATCATACTTTCTGGTTCCATTTCTGGTTCCTGTTCGCTGGTTCCAAGCTAACTACAGGGACTGCCTAAACCAAGTTCAAGGTCATACTGGCTGTCCCCAGAGCCTTCCTTTGGGAACGAGAGTACCCCTCCAACCAACTGCACACCTTTGAGTGTAGTGAGACGTGACAAGGCTAGAAAGCTTATAATTACCTTACCCACCATGCACACACTCTCCAAACCTGTAAGTATATGTAGTGACAGTGGCACAGGGCACTGCGTATGTTGGATCTGCTCTAGGGTCGTTATGGTAAGGGCATTATTGGATGGGAGGTGCATAACACAACCTGTGGGCAATCATAGCATAGGGCACAAGTTGGATGCACTCTGGCGAGGACAGACCCCCTTTGAACATGCATTTCCTGTGTCCCAGTACATGAACATATAAGGATTGCAGCTGACCTTCCCTTGATAGGTATATTTGTCTGTATCTATGGCATCACTATGTGTAAACTATCACTGACCTTCGGCATGCATATGGGGCAACAAAGTGCCAATTGACCAAAAATGTGTATACATACATGTACTGTTGTTATAAAGGCAGCAGAAACAGCTAAAATAACAAAGCAACTGTTATTATACGCATGAAATACTACTCACTGCAGGGCCTTCAATGATGAATTGGTTGAAAGGTATTTGACAAGTTCGGGCACCACTTTGTCAGTTAGTTGAGAGTAGGTGAAGCTGTATTAAGTATAAAGCATGTAAACAGTGTTAGATTATCTTGCGGTGAAGAAGTCTGGTATGAAGTTACATTGTGGTTCTTCAAATGTCCCAGTACCTGAAAAGCAAAGTTCATTATCAGGAAATTCAGTAATTGACTATATAAGTGTTAACACAATATGCATATTAAGTATCTTAACTCAGGTACCTTATGCGTGTTAGTGTCTCATTGCTGGTAAGAGCATGAAGCAGCTCCACCATTCCCTCATCACTAAAGATGCTTTCGTTGAACCTAGTAATAAAAGTGAAATATAGTAGCATTAGGGAGTAGGTACATGAAGCCAACTGTGTAAAGTCATTGGCTATCACTTCAGCTTGTGTAAAAAGGACAGGGACACTTTGGCATTTACACAGAGATTATGGGACATGTTCAGGGCTGCCCTTCACTTTGTTGTTACATGGTAAATATATGAGACAAGTTTGGGGGTACTGCTGCTGGCCTTCACATTGCTTCTTAAATTAGCTACTACTCTTCCCAAAGTTGTATGAAAGGCAATAAATATGAAAAAACCTGAGCTCCTATCTGCCTTTCCCCACCATTTAACTTGTGGAAAAGACTCTATAGCCATCATAGGAGATGCAAGGCATACTGAAGTAGATATGGGCATTTCTGCACTGTGCATCAGCCAATGTTAAGACACATGTTAAATTCTTGTATTGTGCACACTGGCTTACTTAGCTTGACTGTGTTGTAATGCTGACCATAAGTATATTGTGAAAGGTGGGGGTATGTACTATCAATTCGCAACGTACTAAAGCTGCTGTCATGACACAAACCCAAAATAAAACAAATACTATTATCATATCCATTGAACACTACTTACTGCAGGGTTGCCAAAGTTCCATTAGTTGATATCAGATAAACGAGGGTTGGTATCACTGCATCACTGAAGATGGACTCCCAGAAACTGTATATATCATGAAAAGAAATCTGTAAATGTGGACTCCCAGAAGCTGTATGAAATGTGAAGGAAATACATGATCTCATGATGAAGCAGTGCAATATAAGATGTCTGTCTCTGAGACCCTAGATTTAAAATTAAAAGCTGAGTTATTCTATGAATCTGTAATAACACATATTGTGACATTATGCAGGGCTAATGTATTACAGGTACCTGAGGCCCTGCAGGGAGGTATTGCTGGTTAGAGCATCCAACAGCTTCTTCATGCCCACATCGCTGAAGCTGCTCTTATTGAACCTTTAAATGAGAGTAAAATAGAGAAACATTAGGAGGTAGGTAATTTAGCCAAATGGTATCCGTAAGGTCCTGGTAACCTTCACGTTGACCTTACACAGGAAGTATGGGACATGTTCAGGGCTGACCTTCACTTTGACATTACACAGAAAGTATGGGACATGTTCAGGGCTGACCTTCACTTTGACATTACACAGAAAGTATGGGACATGTTCAGGGCTGTCCTTCACTTTGACATCACACAGGAAGTATGGGACATGTTCTGGGCTGACCTTCACTTTGATCTTATATGGTATATATGTGTGGGACATGTTAAAGGGTACTGCAGCCGGTCTTCATATTGTATCTATAGTTAGCTACTACTGTTCCCAGCGTTGTATGAAAGGCAATGAAATGATATGAATACGAGAAAACCTGAGCTTCTATCAGTCTGTCCCATCACATGAGTGCACTCATGGAAAAGGTTTAGTATAGTCAGCATTAGAGATGCACAGCATCCCCTAGTAGATATAGGCATTTCTGCACCGTGAATCAGCCAATGAGAAGACACATGTTAAATTATCATCTTGTATGTTGCACACTGCTTTAGCTCTACTGTGTAGTAAGGTCTGAAAAATACTTGAACACAACACTGGCTTGTTTCTCACTAAGGTTGCCTTGATGCATCATGACATTAAGGTGCATGATGCATTAATGCATCATGCAATCCTTAAAGGGTTTAAATTAACCATATCCACTAGAGACTACTTACTGTAGGGCTGTTAAAGTTACATTGTTTGTGACCAGGTCCACCATGGCAGGCATCATCGCGTCACTGAATGTGGACTCCCAGAAGCTGTATGAAGTATAAAGGGAATACATCATCTCATGATGAAGCAGTGCAATATAAAAGGTCTCGGTCTCTGGCACCTAAAGTGTCGAAATTGAGTAACTCCTTAAATCTGTAAAAGTACTCATTGTGGGATGATGTGAGTAAAGTTATACCTGAGGTGAGTCAGCTTATTGTTGTTGGTTAGAGCACCCAGCAGCTCCATCATGGCCGCATCACTGAAGCTGCTCTCGTGGAACCTTTAAATGAGAATAAGATAGAGGAACATTACGAGGTAGGTACTTCATTAGGTACTGTGACTGTGTCTACCAGGTACTGCTGAGCTTCACTTTGACATTACACAGGAAGTATGGGACATGTTCAGGGCTGACCTTCACTTTGACATTACACAGGAAGTATGGGGCATGTTCAGGGCTGACCTTCACTTTGACACTACACAGGAAGTATGGGATATGTTCAGGGCTGACCTTCACTTTGACATCACACATGAAGTATGTGACATGTTCAAGGCTGACCGTCACTTTGACATTACACAGGAAGTATGGGACATGTTCAGGGCTGACCTTCACTTTGACATTACACAGGGAGTATGGGGCATGTTCAGGGCTGACCTTCACTTTGACATTACACAGGGAGTATGTGACATGTTCAAGGCTGACCGTCACTTTGACATTACACAGGAAGTATGGGACATGTTCAGGGCTGACCTTCACTTTCACATTACACAGGAAGTATGGGACATGTTCAGGGCTGACCTTCACTTTGACATTACACAGGGAGTATGGGGCATGTTCAGGGCTGACCTTCACTTTGACATTACACAGGGAGTATGTGACATGTTCAAGGCTGACCGTCACTTTGACATTACACAGGAAGTATGGGACATGTTCAGGGCTGACCTTCACTTTCACATTACACAGGAAGTATGGGACATGTTCAGGGCTGACCTTCACTTTGACATTACACATGAAGTATGGGGCAAGTTCAGGGCTGACCTTCACTTTTACATTACACAGGAAGTATGGGGCATGTTCAGGGCTGACCTTCACTTTGACATTACACAGGGAGTATGTGACATGTTCAAGGCTGACCGTCACTTTGACATTACAAGGGAAGTATGGGACATCTTCAGGGCTGACCTTCACTTTCACATTACACAGGAAGTATGGGACATGTTCAGGGCTGACCTTCACTTTGACATTACACAGGGAGTATGGGACATGTTCAGGGCTGACCTTCACTTTGACATTACACAGGAAGTATGGGGCATGTTCAGGGCTGACCTTCACTTTGACATTACACAGGAAGTATGGGTCATGATCAGGGCTGACCTTCACTTTGACATTACACAGGAAGTATGGGACATGTTCAGGGCTGACCTTCACTTCCACATTACATGGTATATATGTGTGGGTTATGGTCAGGGGTACTGCTGCTGGCTTTTATATTGTATTTAGAGTTAGATTCTACTGTTTCCCGAGTTGTATTGAAGGCAATTAAATTATATGAATACGAGAAAACCTGAGCTCCTATCAGCCTATCCAATCACATGAGTGCATTTGTGGACAAGCTTAGGTAAACCCATCACTAGAAATGCACAGCATCCCCAAGTAGATATGGGCATTTCTGCACCGTGAATCAGCCAATTAGAAGATACATGTTAGATTGTCATTGTGTATAGTGCACACTGCCATAGCTCTACTATGTTGTAATGCAGACCATAGTTATATTCTGGAAGGTAGGTGGATGTTCCATCACTTCAAGATTAAGCAGAGCTGCATCAATACTGTCATGTCACATACAATAGACTTCACCCATATCCTTGGTCGTCATGATGCATGTATGCAGCTCTGTCGAGTAACTTGCCAGTGCTGCATTCAATCATCATGCCGACCCTATGGGATTGAGATACTCCCGAAGGAGAAAATATGACATTTGTCGTCATGATGCACCAATGCAGTCCTAGAGAATATCACCCATGTGTTGCATTTGTGCATCATGCCATCCATCAGGAATGTCTAGACCCCACAAGGTGTGAATAATACTTGAACGCAACACTGGCTTGTTACTCACTAGGGTTGCCTTAATGCATCATGACATTAAAGGGCCTGATGCATTAATGCATTATGCCATCCTTAAAGTGGCTAAACTCATCATATCCACTAAAGACTACTTACTGCAGGACTTTAAATGTTCCATTGTTTGTGACCAGGTCTACCAGGGCAGGCACCACTGCATCACCGAGCCTGGACTCCCAGAAGCTGTATGAAGTATGAAGGGAATACATGTTACTTTCTATGGCATATAGCAGTCCCATTGACTTAACCAAAGAGGTCCATATAAAGTATGAAAAGAATACATCATCTTATGATGAAGCAGTCCAATAGAAGATGTCTCAGTCTCTGAGACCTAAGATTTAAAATTAAGAAGCTGAGTTATTCCATGAATCTGTAATAACACATATTGTAACATGATGCGGGAGTAATGTAATACAGGTACCTGAGGCCCTGCAGGGAGGTATTGCTGGTTAGAGCTTCCAACAGCTTCTTCATGCCCACATCGCTGAAGCTGCTCTTGGGGAACCTTTAAATGAGAGTAAAATAGAGAAACATTAGGAGGTAGGTACTTTAGTCAGACTGTGTCTGTCAGGTACTGCTGACCTTTACTTTAACATTACACAGGGTGGATGGGACATGTCCAGGGGTACTACAGACGGCCTTGACATTGTATGTAAAGCTACTACTGTTGCCAGAGGTGTATGGAAGGCAATGAAATTATATAAATCACTACTACGTTACACAGGAAGTATGAGAAAGTTATGTTTAGGGTTGACCTTCACTTTGATGATATATATATATATATATATATATATATATATATATATATATATATATATATATATATATATAAATATTTCATTGTGAATACAGACGCTGAAGGTTTAACCAATAGGATGCCCGTTCCCCACAGGAGTGTAAAATAACCCTACGGCCTAGGGTATTACACGATGTGGCTGTATTTCACATTCCCCAAGGAAGTGGGGGGTCGCTATGGGGTCATGCTAAAGTGACCTTCATCAGTGTTTATTTCACGGGTGGTTTGGCTGTATTGCAGGAAGGTAATGAAATGATATAGATTGCAACAAATATGTCCTACCATGTAAGTGCGCTTGTGGACAAGACTAGGTACAGCCATCATAAAAGGCCCTATGAAGACGGTCCCATGGAGAAGACAGCCACTTTATGAAAATGCCCCCACATATTCAGTTGATACCTGATTCCTAAAGCATCATGCTGCAGAGGAGGATACAGGTGGGTGGGGAGGGGGGGGGGGGTATAGGAGAATAAGAAATAGGGTGCAGGGACAGGGACTCATATAGAGTCACATAAAAAATACATTCTTCTTCTCCAACATACTGCATGCAAATAGCAAATGTGACATTGAACCTGGAGAATGGCATGTCCTTTACAATCTTAGATTAGGGATTATATCATGACACACAGTTCCTTCTTAACCTTCCTTTAAAAACGTTGCTATCAAAACCATCCCTTTAGCACTATTTTTTCGAGCTAAACAAAGATTGCTCCCGTGTCGCCTGGTCTTAGGTTCATGGGGGCATAGCGCCATTTTGTGGTCTGACGTCATTTGTCACGTGACCTTCTATAAATAGATTCTTCCTCTAACTGTCTGATCACATTACTTCTGCCAATCTCTATTCTATTACATAAGGAGCGAGTTGAGCCAGCAGAAAAGCAGGGAACTCCCAGCTAGTCAAGATGGCGGAGCCACCATGGGACAGTCCCTAATAGCAACCCGGGGACTTCTCGACAGTCTACTTTAGTACATGATCTCCTTTTACAAAAACGCCTCCTATCAAAAAGTCCAGAGACTTTTGTCTTTTATCTTTTGTCTTTAGAGACATATTCCTTTCTCCTACAACAGGGATTTATCACCTCTAGAGTTGTTGTCAAAATCTGGAGACAAAAGAATTCCATCGGATTAGGGTTTGGGTTCATTATATGGCGGGTTCTGTTGGTCACTGCGTTGCAAATTCTGTCCGAACCCTTCAGCCCGGCAGTAGGTGGCAGCACCTGCTCCGGTCTTGGGGTATGGATAGAGGTCGCTATAGGCTTCTGGTCTCTGTGTGCGAGCGCAGGCTGGCTGACTAGATATAGCCAGCGTCTGATGGAACTTGTCGGTTCCTTTGTACCAGTGATAGGACAAAGACCCATGTTCATATCGGCTCCGAGCCTACTGACCTGCTCATAACTCTATAAGGACTTAGCCCGGATTAGCTAAGCCTGTCTAGGTTATCTTGAATAAACCTATATAGCAACCTATACACTTGATCTGAACTGTGTCGACCTTGTTCTTGACTTAATAACATATCACCAATATTAAGGGGAACAAAGTCTCGTTTATTACACATGTTTGAACACAAATTCCAATAAAGAGTGGGTTATGCCTTTTTTGAAATTTTTATCTCTGGATTTTTCACCCGAAAATTCATTCTTTAAAAAAGGAGATCATGCGCTTATAGCCCGTCGAAGACAAGGTTTTTCTTGGCTCACTCTCACCAGGTCGATGCAGTTCAAATATTGATGCTCATGATCACATGCTGTACATGATCACTTGATGTACATGATCAGTAAATTCGGAAACATTTGAGGTCATTAAGACTCACATTGTATCTACTAAAGTGACCTACGTACAGTGGCTCAGAAGGGCCAAATGGATAGAAAAGTGAAAAGTTGAAATCAAATAGTGAAAAGTGGAAATCAAAAAGTGAAAAGTGGAAATCAAAAAGTGAAAAGTGAAAATCAAAAAGTGAAAAGTGAAAATCAAAAAGTGAAAAATGTAAATCAAAAAGTGAAACCAAAAAGTGAAAAGCGGTTTGAGGTTTGAAGTTTGAGGTTTCAACTTTCAGTGTCACACTGTCAATCTGTCAACAGTTTGTGACAGGTATCTTTTAGTATTGGGGTATGGTTCAGAGAAGGCCAGTAGTGGGGCAAAAATGTCCACGGGGGGGGGGGGACGGTCAGGGGCCTAATGTCAGTGGGCCAAATGTCAGGGAGACCAAAAGCCCTGACACCTCATATTGCCATTTGCTGTAGATGACGTTATGGGAGGAGGAGAGGCTAGGGGAGGGTGGGCATTGGAAGATGGCAGAGATGGCCATGAGAGTACTTCCTACCCCCAGTACCCAAAGGGGCTGGTTGGTAGACATACACTTGCTACTTGCATTTGAATCAGATTATTACTTTTTTTTGCACAGCTGGGCATGGTATATCTATTCATAAAGGAATACATCTCAATACACCTCAAAATTTAAACATAAAAATTACAGAATCATTCATATTTGAAAGCCTAGCTTTAAACACAGAATGTAAGGAAAGTATAAAGTATTTCAAAGAGACATTTTAAACATGTAAATATGGTCGCTTTAGGGCATTCTCTCTGCATCAGTATCCTTTCATTTGCCAATGTAATAAGTATTAAACAGAAGAAAACACTTACTGAAGAGCTGTTAGTGTCTTATTTCTGCTCAGGAACTCAATCAAAGACAATACGATCTTGTCCGTGAATCTGCACTCTCTCATGCTGAAAGACACACAATCAGTATACAATCTAAATAATAAGCACACATTAACAATACCTTTTACTTTGTAAAACAGATATTCACTGTTATCCTTCATCAATCCATTACACCAAATAATGGATAGTCTAGGAGATCAAGTTCAGTGGCAGTTTCATTCTCTGATTTTAATAAACCTCTGATCAACTATTATCATTATATTAACGCAGATGTCCTGCATGACCTGTACCATTGTGAAACGTCATAGTTGTCTTGAAGGACAATTTTTGATCATTCTACATCTATCTCTATTGATTCCACTACTGACTGTTTGTAAAGTGTTTCTGAGCTGATTTTATGCACAATAAAAACTTATTTAAATCAAATAGCCTTTTAATAGTTTGTCATATTAGGCTATCATTAAGTTTGGAATGATGAGCAATAGACATCACGTTAGAGATAACAAGAAGTCAGCACCAGATGACAGTGGTTTATTATAAGATGTTGCATGCCCACTGTGAACAGTCTTTTGTGATTTCCTGCCGGACTTGGAAAATGTACGGCAAAAATGTCACAGATCTGGCAGTTGGTCACGTGTGGCTAAACCGAATGCCTGGCTGGATTCCCAGGGTATTTCCCTACATTTTGGTTATTGTTTGGTGAAAATCAGACTATTATTTAGGAAACTGTGCAAGGGCTCCTGGGAATACAATTATTGATACAAAATGATAAAAATCAAATTGACAATTTCTCATTTTCAAAATTTCCCTGGGGTATGCCCTTTTTAGACTAGAATCAGCCCATATTTTTACGGTTTTATATACATTTGATAGAGTCATTAAAGTAATCACTCTGCAAAACGTTGCTGAACGCATCAACCGGTCCTACTTAAAACATGACCATGCCTGCAGTATCTAAAATCTGCAGGACCAAATGTCCTGCTGGGTGAAAAGGATTTCATAAAAACTGGACCTGAGCGAATGCCCATGTGTACCAGTATGTGCGGTCCTATACATACAAGTATTCATGGTGGATATTGATTATATACAGTGCCATCATGTGGCAGTCTTTTGAAGGACATAGCGAATATCATAATGTAATAGTAACAATGTATTAATTGATAAGCGGTTAAGTCTTCCTATATATCACAGTTCAACTACCTCAGCTTTTTAGAATTCAAAGAGGTTAGAAACTTCTTTTGATTCAATTCATAGCACGATATCAATGCCAAAAAAACTAATTAATACATTTTCCATCTAATACATTATAGTGGAAATAGGTACTGTCAGAATATGATAGAGTAACTACCTGAGAGCCTCCAGTGACTGGTTGTTACTGAGTGCAGGGAGGACGGCCTTCATCCCTGCATCACTGAATGTACTCTTGTCAAACCTGGTCAAGGAATTGTGGAAAGGTCTGATTAATCATTGATGTATCATGTTTAAACACATTTTCGTATCTAAAGTATTTGAAACCAGGTTAACAACCTCTTGGATTCATGAATATCATGTTGCACATTTCTTTCCACTACCGTAAAACCTCGCGTAGAAGCCGTGGCTTGTACGCGAGTCAGAGCCAGCTTTCTTTTGATACCAAACATGCCTATATGGGGTGCGGCTTATACAAGAGTTTTTATAAGTATAGTATAGTACTAAATTAACGATTTTCAGATACCCTATTAGGCTTATAGGATTTCCCAAAGTTAGGGGTGCGGCTAATACGCGAGTTAGGCTTATACGCGAGGTTTTACGGTAGTCGTCATTAGCTTTTCAAGAAACATGAGCTAAACTCCCAACGATAAATGATGACCTCATGACATAATACTCCATATAGCTCATGAACCACTACAAACTTATATAAGTTTAAGTGTGATCAAAATAGATCCTCTGCCAAACCATGTGAATGTCTTCTTAGATGTTGCACAATGAGATACTTACACAAACTGGCTGAGTACTGCATTGTTCTGGAGGAGGTCACACACGGCAGCCACAACATCGTCAGTTAGTGAACTGTTTGGGAGCCTGGAATTTTTACATAAGCTAATTCATATTCTAATATGAATAATTAAGTTTGTTAAAAATCTTCATAGAGAATGTGAGGATTATTGATTATAAATGCAGTTGAAAATAGATGACTAAATAAAGATGAGATTTATTGCTTAGGAGATTGCTATTGCGTTTGGAATCCTCAGCAAAATTGCAGATGAACATATAGTATGTGATGTATTTTATCTGAAAGTGAAATATACACTAATATATAAGAGGCCTGATATAGTTTAAACAGCACTTCATTTAGAATATAGAATATGGTGGATCTGCGATATTGAAATTCTACTCATTGTATATTATACAGCTGTGAGGGACACGGTTTCTCCGAAAATGATGTATTAAATAAAATATGATACAGAAAAGGTGATGTGAAGCAGGGCTGTGCTGGGCTGTGGCTTCTTTGTAATCATCATGTAAATAATTATTGCTTTTAAGGTCTGTTTATTCACTAGGGTCTTTTGCATATCCTCTTACCCCTGGCCCCTAATCGAGGTAGGTGGCTATTCAGGGCCCAGTGCTTATTGTTTTAGCACCTTATTTCTACATAAAGAAGTTTGTAAACTATAGGGAATGAGTAGGGGGCAATCAAAAAAGGCATTCCTTTATTATCTATATTGCTACACCTACAAGTGTCCATGGTTGGCCGGATTTCACACCTAACTCTCAATAATGCTATCAGCCAGACCAGGCGCCTATCCAAGGCCCAGGACCTATTAATTTCAGACCCCTATTACCCCCGGCCCCTATCGAAAGCCTGACGCCAAAAACGCAACAATGCAATATACATATAAGCCTGGGCGAAGGGTGACATAATGTTGTATAAGCTGGGCATGAGTATAAACCTGGGCCTGCGAGGTCATTTCACTAACAATCACATTTTAAGCAAAATCGCAACTCCTATTTGGAGCATTTTCATAATTCTTTCAGCTAGGTTAGCAACAGTTTCAAAGACACATATATAAATATTGAATTGGCAAGCGAATTATTGGAAAAATTGAAATGTGAATAGTAGAGACATTTTGGAATTATGAGAAGGTGCCAGAGTGTTTCGTCAGGTATAGAAATGTAGCCAGTCCTATGTATAAGCCTGCTGGTAAATTAGCATTGTCATTTGTGCTTGTTTAACCCCAGGCTTATACAAGGGAAAATATGGTATATTGTTCAATCATTTAAACAGTCACTTACAGTAGGGACTTCTTTGAGTTGTTGAAGGCTTGCTCCAACCTAACTCTCCCCTCCTGGGAGAAATTGCTCTTGTCGAGCCTGGTAAATGGAAAAGACCATAATCCACATTACAATTCAATTATAGTAGGGGCAACAGCGCATCCAAATATCCAGGTATATTCACCCACACTCACTATTAGTCAGCCCCCCCCCCCACTAGGGGCCATATCTAAACTTTAAACCACAGTTGATGAACATTGGCATATCAAGTGATTTGAATAATACTCGTTTTTGATTTTTCTCTGACCAATGAAAAGACTAAGGCAATAGTCTGCAAAGCAGATATTTTATGTCCCCTGTTCAATGAAGTCACAAATTGTAAATTCATAGCTCAGTCTGACAAAGCGAGCAGGAGGATGCGCACAGGAAAATACAGAACATCTAATTCTCGAGAAAATTGCAATATCCTTAATTTAAACAATGTAAGCAATACGTTAAAACAGTGCATGAACACACTGTCAGATATTTTAAAGATGCCTCTATATATCTATTAAAAACAAAGTTGACTTACCACAGGCCTCTCCCGTTTCTGTAAAACAATGTAAATAGTGGTCAGATAAATGGTAATAACAGCATAATAGTTAACTCCTGCCATATAGATAACACAACACTCCCTAACACATATCCTGTACATGTACCATGCATCATCATAGTGGAGAATGATGATTTCTAGAACCCAGGTAAACTACTATCATGCTTCAGCTACCCAAGCACTTGGAGGCCTGTGTTTGCCCCACAATCATGAGCCTGTGACATACATGTAGAAACAGAGGAAACCCGAATCTCCCCTATAGTAAAGCAAGATTTCGGTTTTCTCCGTATGGGCAGTCATGGTAATTCTGAGCTAGGAATTTCTTGTGAGACGAAGGCAGTGACCACACACCCATATTTTGGGCTTTATATGTGTTTGGGAGCAAATGCCATTGAGTTGGTCATAACGGCATTCACATGTATATGCTTGGTATTGAGGAAAGGGTGGAGGTGCATTGAGATATAGGCCGGCCTCCACTACAGCAAACCTAGGTTAGTGCTATCAGTACTAACAAACCCACCTTCATTCTCTCCATTTGAGTATTAGGGAAAGTCTCTTTGTGTAAGGTATTAGTATTATCTTGTTTTACCCCAGTCATTTTTGAATATCTGTTCGTTATTCTGATGAATATATCCTATGACTAACCTAGGATAGCCACTACTGACAATGCCCCAGAGCATTCTGCGTACCACCATATAATGATAAATGACTCAGCCTCAATGAATAAAGGACAGTTGGCTGATTTTTACACCTCATCAAGCTGCAGTGTGGGAAACTATAATGCCCAGATACGGAGCACTTGAATCTACTCACTGTCTTTCCACAATCCCTACCTATTGTTATATTATAATTACTCAGAATGAGGTTACATCTATGTATAAGTTGTGGCACTTACTTGGTTATGTTCAATCCTTGACATTGTCTAGCCATATTTCGTTTAAAGGCAAATCCAACTTTCTGCGAACCTTCTAGAACTAGCACCTAAACTGGTGTGAAGCCCGATACAGACTGTGTCCCGGGGGTCGGATTGTGGGACGTGTAACTGGATTAAACCGGTTGTTATCTGAGTTTAAGACGCGTCCATTTTGAAGTGTCTCCTCGGGCTGATAAGATGTTAGTAGCCATGTGCCATTGTGGTAGGTCTATATCTATGTGTAATAATGACAGGTAGATTCTTGTTTAACCCGTAGTCTTCATCTGAACTGGGGAATGTACAGTTTTGTGAGATACTGAATGATATAATTAGCAGTCTAGATTTGGGAATCTCCCATGAATGAGCATCCCCACAGCCTTAAATATGACCAGTCCTTAACACAGACAGCAGCTTTTTCCCATTCATATAGTCTGGATGTGGGGCTCTTATCTGGCAAACCTGTCCTTATGCTACAAATATGTATTCATTTGTGGCCTCAGGACTTAG
Source organism: Harmothoe impar (assembly GCA_947462335.1). Lineage (NCBI taxonomy): Eukaryota > Metazoa > Annelida > Polychaeta > Phyllodocida > Polynoidae > Harmothoe > Harmothoe impar. Next base: position 12,460,230 of record OX381717.1, on the reverse strand, counting down.
GTCACAAAGGATACATTAAAGCACAAATGCCCTCAGTTAGTTGACAAACATACTTTAAGTACATACATCCTTTTGCTATGATTGAATGCCTTTAAGAAATAACCACGACTTACAGGTAACTGGTATAGGTCCTTCAGAAGTTGTCTCGATGCATTAATGAACACTGGGGAGTTACTCATCAGGGCATTATGACGAGAATAATGCAGACCCTTGAAGGGTTGTAAGGAAGGGTGGAGAGGAATGAGGAAAATATAATATGCGACCCGTTTTAATGAAATGGGTCAGAAGTCAAACTTTAAAGAGCCTAGATATGGGATCTTTAAGTAGTATAGGGTGGAAAAAATATAACTTAAAAAAAATGATGCCCAAAGGATTTATGATTATAGAGAATAATATAGCCAATATCTAATTTAAATTATATTTATTTCATTTTAATTAATTTCAATTTAATTCAACAAAAAAGTACACAAATATCGCCAAAGGGTGAAAACTTGACAATATACTACATTTCACAAACCAAATGAAAGCCCTTGATGAGCTGTAAATGAATATTGCATTATCACAACATTTCTAACGTGCGACTACCAACCCATTTAGTTTAAAGGGGTCACATATAAACAATTATTGTACCACATTTGCCAACATTCTGTGTGATATCAGTCCTGCAGGAAGTTTTGTGTTGAAGGTTCTGCTCTATATCATAAGTAAAATGCTTTAATTTTGAATAATCACTGGATTTCATTTTTCATGCATCATAATTCATATTTTATGCTCAATATATTTCAATGGAGTAAAGCATGTGTAATATTCAGTGGGATAACATGAATGTTGCTGAAACAATAAAATCATGTCATTCTGTTAAAGCTGATGGGGCCTGTATTTCCTCCTCAGTGGCGGATGGTATTACTATTCTGACCCACAGTGCAGTAGTTAATGCCAGATTGGTGTTTAGTGCCCCACCCAACCTTCGCCAAATTTCTGGGTTCCCCTTGACTCTTGAGAGATGAGGATAGAATACTCATTGCAGCCTATATGATTACTGTGTGCAGTCAAATTAAGATAAGTCAAACCCACAGCAGGATCGTGACTTTTATAATGTTTTTAAACAGACTATATTTATTCATGATATTCATGATATTCGATAACTTTATGTATTGAATATATATATATACATGTGTGTGTGTTTTATGATGTATAAATAGTTCGACAAATATTGCGTATACTATATCATATGATGTTGTAGAAGTAATGACAAGTGTCTACTAATGCTGATGGAGACACATGCATGTTAGCTGAAGAATTCAATACCCTTATCATCTCCTCAGTGTCTCAGTGTGGTGGCTCCAGGTCAGGCATATTTGTCTAACCCACTTGTACACACTGTGTGGAGTTGAGATAACTGGCTGATATATGAGTCTAAGTGAACAGATAACGTGTGTACACATTGCCACAAAGATGAGGGTCTGATTATCTTATGTATAACTAGAGTATCCATAGTTCGTTATTGGATGTAGAAATATATCATATATCAAACGTGAGAGACTTACAAACCACAATAGAAAGACATAGTATGCTATCTTTGGCTGAAGCAGAAAACAGGTGGTTACCATGACAACAGATTATCGAATGTCCCTTTTAATCAACATGGTAATGCAATCCCTCGTCATGTTTAATCCTAAAATTGACACATTTATCATTTCTGCATTTTCACTGGAGTATCGATTATTAATCTTGCATGTTCAAGTGACCTTTACCCTCATCACTAAGAATTGACTTGAGTAGGCTTGTGGTATCCAATATTCAACAGTTACAAATGTCATTGAATAAACATAGCTTTTCCTAAAGTTAAATGAGCATTATCCACAATGAGTCCACATCAAATGAAAGTACATTGTATATCAGTAAAGTATAGAAGTAGCATATATTGTATCGGAACGGGACTATGCTTAAGTACTGTTTATTACTCAATCGAGATGCAGCCAATCAGAGGCCTCCATTTGGTCACGTGACCGGAAGTGACCTACTTAGGGGATTAGTGGTGACGTCACATGACCTACTTAGCCAATCAGAGGCCGCCATTTGGTCACGTGACCGGAAGTGACGTCATATGACCTACTTATGGACCGGAAGTGACGTCATATGACCTACTTAGGGGACCGGAAGTGACGTCATATGACCTAATTTAGGATCACGTGACCGGAAGTGACCTGATGAGTCACGTGACCGGAAGTGACGTCACATGACCTAATGGACAACCGGAGGTGACGTCATGTGACCTCATTGAGGATCACGTGACCGGAAGTGACCTGATTGATCACGTGACCGGAAGTGACGTCACGCGACTTAATGAAGAGATTAGCGTCTTTAAGGGGTCACGCGCTTTAAAATGTTATATATATTTTTTTTGGAGGAGGCGAGTCTCTTATTTTTTTTGTAAACCAATAAAAAACACAACAATATAAGTTTGCTTTTTCATTTTATTTTTTATTAGCGACTGGAAGTGACTTATTGAACTAGGTAGAAGTGTTCTTTAGAGTGTATAAGGGGGGAGGGGGAGGGGAGGGGGGGGGGGGGAGGGGGGCACTTTTAGGATGCATAGGGTGGGTGGGGGGGAGGGGGGAGGGGGGCACTCTAGGGGGGGGCACTCTAAGGGGAGTTTGTCTCTTTTAAGAAAAAAAGAAAGAAAAGATTTTTTTTAATTTTAATCAAGAGACACACTTCTTCCTCTTGAGAGGAAGAAGTGTGTCTCTTAATTTTTTTGTTTAGGAAGTGATGGTCTTTAGGATCACGTGACCGGAAGTGACCTGATGAGTCACGTTACTAGAAGTGACGTCACATGCCCTAATTAGGAGATCAGCAGCGACCGGAGGAAGTGACACTTTAAGAGGACACGCGACTTAATTGTTATAATTTTTTATTTTTTTTTTACTTACTAATAAAAGAAGACGTATGAAAATAAAACACAACAATTCACACGTGTACTGCCGGCACTGTCAGCTTCAGCTTGCCACATTTTCAACACTTGGAAGGCCCACTCAGCGGGACTTCCTCCGCATTCGCATTCTTCAGCGATCTTATCTAACTTCTCAGGCGACATTTTTAAATGACCCCCCACCTCTTTCCACCTGCTACCTAGGCGTCTGCCAAGGGCGCCCAAGTGCTTATACATCGCGTGCGAGTCGGGGTTCTCGAAATCCAACCCCTGCCTGTGGAGAAGGGTCATCCACTGAGCCAACAGTTCCACTCGTCTAATGCGGGTGAAGACGAGGCCGAGCTCTTCCCATCTATGAAGATGCTGGGTTTCACCCCACCAAGCTCGGAACATCGCCGTACACAGCTCCTCCGGTGTCTTGACACTGCGCTCTACTAGAGCATCCATACGGGCGGCGGTAACTTTTAAGCTACTGCCCAACACTCTCCAAGAGCCGCTCAACTCTTTACCTAGTTGACGAAGCAAGGCGTCGCTATATGCTAAGCGCTGCTGTCCTACCTCTCTACTCTCCCCATCGGCCTGCACCGCGCGTCTCACGTCGTGAAGCCGCATTAATTTTTCAGGTGGACAAGGGGGTGAAGGCGAGATTGAAAGTGGAATAGCTTGAGCCATCTCGTCTCGTCTTGGCAGCTGTGGCGGCGGCGGCGGCGGCGGTGGTGGTGGTGGTGGTGGTGGTGGTGGTGGTAGTAGACGTTACTGTGGTCAGAGGTGATATGGTTTTTTTTCCAACAGAAATCAGAGCTTTTATACAGAGGGAGTTTAATCCTATTTCCAACAGCACCCCAGCTGTCTAGCGACCTGTCCGCATGACACTTTTCAGCCGCTCCGCTCCTTAAGAGCTTCTTAAGAGCTTAGATGACAAGGAGTATGTCATCGCCATCTGTGGAGGCCAGCTGAAAATGTCGTTTTTTCCTTATCCATAGCCTTACCTCCTACCCCCTACCTGAGGATGACTTTCTCTCCCTTTGGCATTCATTTTAACAAACGTCAGAGGTCAGGTGAAAATCGGATTTTCATGCACAGCCTTAGTCAGCTGTCACCCCTATTGAACTAGCCGGCCGCCGCCGGCCGGTCTACTCACCACGGCAGGAGGCGGTGATTTTTTTTTGTTTTACACTTAAGTCGCTCACCACATGCACACGACTCTACTCACAGACAGACACACTCGTCTTAGGGGGTCCTGCTTCACGCCACACGCCTCCTGTAGTTTTTTTTGTATACACACTCTAAGCTCATGACCGCTTAATCCTTTATACAGCTAATGCGCGTTGAATTAGCACAGTCGGTACACCGCCCGCTCATGTCGGTCGATCTCTCAAAAAGGGGGGAAAGGGATCCAGCTGAAAACGTCATGCATTATGTCTTTTGTTTCTCTTTGTGAATGGCTGCCGGTCAGCCGGCGGCAGCAACCGCTTAATCCTTTATACAGCTAATGCGCGTTGAATTGCTGAACAGGGCAGTAAGTAGCTTAGCTCATGTCAGTCGATCTCTCAAAAGGGGGGAAAGGGATCCAGCTGAAAACGTCATGCATTATGTCTTTTGTTTCTCTTTGTGAATGGCTGCCGGTCAGCCGGCGGCAGCAACCGCTTAATCCTTTATACAGCTAATGCGCATTGAATTGCTGAACGGGGCAGTAAGTAGCTTAGCTCATGTCAGTCGATCTCTCAAAAGGGGGGAAAGGGATCCAGCTGAAAACGTCATGCATTATGTCTTTTGTTTCTCTTTGTGAATGGCCGCCGGTCAGCCGGCGGCAGCTGAACAGGGCAGTAAGTAGCTCAGCTCTAGAAGCGAGAAGGCGTATATAAGGGGGCTGGAAACACCCATTCACTCACTCAGTCTTTTGCTGCTCTCTACAGTCACCACCATGAGCAAAAGACAACAACTAGTGCCGTCCAAGGATCTAAGCAAGTTCAAGAACAAGAAGAGTACGCGGAACAGCGCTCGTTTAGCCTCAGCGTCTTTTCTTGCTACTGAAGATGAGACTACTGCCGCAACCGCTTGGTCTTATCACCCTCCCGCTGTAGCGAGCGCTCGCAGCAGTAGTAGTAGTGGTAGTAGTAGTAGCGGTAGTAGTAGTAGTAGTAGTAGTAGTAGTAGTAGTAGTGGTAGTAGTAGCGGTACTACTGGTAGTAGTCGTCGTGGTAGCGACGTTGTTACACTCGCGACGGTTGTTGCTGCTAAGCGCGCTGCCGCTGCTACTGCTGCGCCTGCTGCTGCTGCTGCTGCTCGTGCTGCTGCTGCTGCTCGTGCTGCTGCTGCTGGTGCTGGTGATCCTCGTGCTGCTGGTGCTGCTGGTGCTGCTGCTGCTGCTGCGCCTGCTACTGCTGCGTCTGCTACTGCTGCTGCGCCTGCTACTGCTGCGCCTGCCGCTGCTGCTGCTGCTGCTGCTGCACCTGTTGCTGCTGCACCTGTTGCTACGACTGCCGCTACTACTTCTGACGACAACTCTCCTGGCACAGCGCAGTACTGGCAACCGGGTTTTTACCTCCCCACTACTGTTGCTGATTTTGATGAACCGCAGCACGTTGCACAGCACCTCTCCACCACTACATCAACCGACGCCACCGACGCCGCTCGCGCTGAGACTTACAGCTATTCGGACACTCAGCCCCAGCAGCGCGTAGTAGACATATATGCTCTAAAGCAAGAAGAAGAGGAGGAGGAGGAGGAGGAGGAGGAGGAGCAGCAACAGGGTGAGACAGAGAACGACGCTGACGACAAGGCGTACGACGAACCCGAAGGGCTACGGGTGGACGGTACGTTTTTTCGGCTCCCCTCTTCCACTACTTTCGACCTCACTTCCACTGGTAGCGCGTCCGGTCCGTGGCGACTGCCCTCACCACCACCTTACGAGGGTGGCGGCGCTTCATCTTCTACCGCTACACTCAGCACCGACGGCGTGTGGCTGCCCTGTTCCAACGAGTCGTCGGATACCAGCGCAGACGCTGCTCCTGTTATTGGTTCTGCTGCTGATTCAGCTCACGCTGATGGTGTTACTCTTCTTGCGGGTCTGAAACGTTCTAAGGCGGGTTCCAGAACAACAAGGCCTACTAAGAAGAGAAAAATACAAGAAAAAGAAGAAGATGGACGAGAAGAAGCAGAGAAAACCCGTCCTCTCGGGTTAGAGTTCTGCTTAGACGGGACTTTGACGCTGGAGATCTGGGAGGACGAGGCTAGACTGTCTAGGAGGCCGCGCTACACAAAAGACGGCCAGGTGAAAGAGGCGTCTCTGACCAGAGGCAAGCGAGTGCACTTCACCGCCGACGCGCTGCGCGAGCTAATAGCGCGCATCGCCGAGATCCGCGCAGTGGTGCGCATACGCGACACAGCGTCCGCGCAAGGAAGACCTAATCACACCCCCTGGTTCACAGTGGTGGATAAGGAAGGCGAAGTGTACGCAGCTGTGAGCTACTACAGCGGTAAGAACCTCATCCACGTGTGCAAGTACGAAGGTCCTGACAAAAAACCCACACAGCAGGGGGTGACGCTGTCCGCCAGAGCGCTCAAAGAGTTGGATGACAAAACAGAGATTATTCTCAAATTTCTCGGTATAGATTTGGAATGAGAGACACTCAACGCTCACGCGCGCACACACACTGTGTTTGACGTACGCTGTATGAGACAGACAGACGGATACACAGACAGACAGATAGTTAGATAGATAGACAGATAGATAGATAGATAGATAGATTGATAGATAGATAGACGGCTAAGTAGTTGGAAAAAAAACCTTTAAAAAAAACTTTTTTTCTTTTTTTTAATAATTGGTAACTAAGTGAAAAAACAAAAAAAACAAAAAAACATGACGCAGTACGTCTGCGAAAAGTGTTTCAAAATTTTTAAAAGACCGTACAATCACGACAGACACGTAGAAAAATGTAGAGTAATACCTAAGTTTTGCCCTCTATGCGGCGAAGGCGATTGCCGAAAGATCACCTGTCGACGCGAATCTCTGGACGGGGTGACTATCCCTCCGCGCATATGTGCTGTACCGAACGGTGAGGAAACGTTCACGGCGAATTGGCCTGCAATACGAACGGGTGTCAGGATGCATGGGACTCGTGTGAGTGTAACAAACTTCAGACTACCAACCGGCGAGTTGAGTGACGCTGTAGATACTATGCGTCGCATTCACTTCACGCAAAGATTCAGATACAAAGTGGGTTTCTCGGTAGGCTTACTCTTACAACACAGAGAAGACAAGAGCAAACTGCGCTACTTTCACGCCTCCCAGAACAACGCAACTCTCATACAACCGCTCCCTACTATAACTAATTCAGAAACTTTGGAAGAGCTCCTCTCAAAGATGGAAAACACCGTCGCTTGCGAGGAAGTACGGAAACTTTGCGACTCTGACACCAAGTGGCACGTTCTTTTTCCTACCAATTTGAACATTTGCGTTTACATGGGACCGGGGGAATTTCCCATAGGCGGTAGGATCACTCAGGCCGGTCGAGATGGAAAGAGAAGCGGTGTGTTAGATTTTCCCAACAAGGACAACCTCTGCGTCTTCCGCTGCATTTCCTTTCACTTATACAACACCAGCAAGCGCGCTTCAGATTTGTTACGTCAGTTCTGTCCAGCTGCCACACCTGAAACCTTTCCGGGTTTGAACATCCGCGACTTACCCGCGTTAGAGAACTTGTTTGACATACAAATAGCGGTTTACACCGCGTCGCGTCAGGTGCCGGGGCGGAAGTTGAGAAGACGCGTTACTCTGATCAGACCGCCTTCCAGAACTCTGGCCACCCAAGGTAAAGTCAACCTACACCTGACGGCGAAAGGCGGTTTGCACGTCTCTCTGGTCACGGACTTCAACGCGTACGCGGGCATATACGAATGTTGCAAGTGTAAGGCGGCGTTCACCACCGAGTTCTTGCTGAAGAGACACAGGAACCAGCTTTCCTCTTGCCGACAAGTCAAGTTGCACTATGTAGGTGGCATCTACCAAAATTCGAGAACGATTTTCGAAGCGCTAGCAGACTTCTCCATTTTTCCTCCCGACGGACATTCCGGAATCTACCCTTACAAGATCACCTTCGATTTCGAGGCTTTCTTCAGACCGTGCAGAGAACCGTCGACCGAACACGTGTCCCTGCTGTGGGATCACGTCCCTTTGTCGGCTAGCGTCGCATCCGACTTTCCGGGGTGGGAGGGGCCGGTCTGCTTCGTCAGAGAATCCGACGCAGATTCCGACCCCTTGTTGGACCGAGTTTTAAAACACATAAACGAGAACGCCAAAGTCATCGGGGAAGCTGTGCTAGAACTTTACCCACCGACGTTAGCGAAGTTAGATGCGGCGATAAGTGAAGCTCCCCTGCTAGAGGAGGCGGCATTCACCCCTTCTCCAAGCAGCCGCGGCGGCAGCGGCGGTGGCGGCTTCGCTGCGGCTCAGACCAGACACTCGTTAGTTCAACTGAAGAAGCGGCTTCTGAGATACATCCGTCAAGCTCCAGTCGTGGGCTTCAACTCGGGGCGTTACGACTTGAACCTGATCAAAATACGCCTTCACTCATTCTTTGCCTCCGGAGACCGAAGAAACCAAGAATTCAGCGTCATAAAGAGAAGCAATCAATACTTGGCGGTTTACACACAGCACACGGTTTTCTTGGACGTAGTCAACTATTTGGCACCCGGTTACAACTACGCGATTTATTTGCGAGCTTTCACCAGAAACGAAGAGAACGGTCACTTTCCTTACGAATGGATGACGTCTACCAGGAAACTGGGAAACAGAACACTGCCACCGAGATCGGCTTTTGACAGCGAACTGACGGGCATCAAAATGTCCGAATCCGACTACGCCGCATGTCAGAAAGTTTGGTCCGACGAGAAGATGCAAACTATGAGAGATTACTTGATCCACTACAACAACAAAGACGTCAAACCTTTCATAGAGGCCAGTTTGACTTTACGGTTCCTCTTCCAAAACCTAGAAGCTGCGTTCACAACGTTCCCCCAGTTCGACGCCGTCCTCCACGCTCTGATCAAAGAAAATCTAGGCGGTGGTCCTTCCATCATCTTCCATAGATTTCACGAGAAGGGCACCACGCGGATAAGGGAGCACAAGTACGGCGAAGAAGCGAGAACGTGCCAGCACATCCTAGGCCTAGACGCTAACTCTCTGTACTTGCGCTGCATGAGCAAAGCGCACTGCACGGGCTATTACGCGGTGAGACGACCTGAGACCGAGTTCAAGCCTGAAATTAGGCAAAGAAACTCTCACAGCGCTTTGGAGTGGTTACGCTTCGTAGAGCACGACCGCGACGTGAAAGTGCGCCACGCTTTCAACGGCGGCGAGATGGTTCTAGGCTGTCGAAGAATTCGCGTCGACGGGTTTCACGCGGCCTCTAATACGGTTTTCCAGTTTCACGGGTGTTGGTTCCACGCTCACGAGTGCATACCGTCGCACCGATATCAGTGCGCTTCACTGAGGGAGAAGAGACGCGACAGAACGGCTAGAGTAAGCGCTTACTTGAAAGCGCTAGGTTACAAGCTGGTCGTTGTGTGGGAGTGCGAATGGAGAGAGATGAAGCGTCGAGATGAACGGGTTAAGGCCTCCCAACAACACTGGAAGGTTGACGCTTTGAAAGTGTCTCGAAACGCTATGAGCGAGAGCGACATCCTTTCCGCTGTCAAAGACGGGAAAATGTTCGGTTTAGTTCAAGTGGACATCACTACGCCGCCTCACCTACGAGACTACTTCGAAGAAATGACCCCCGTTTTCAAGAACGTATCCGTTTCAAAATCAGACATAGGACCTCACATGTCAGACTTTGCGCAGGAAGAAAAGCTGTTGAACACGCCTCAGAGATGTCTGATAGGGAGTTACCACGGAAAAAATATTCTCTTGGGAACGCCACTTCTCAAGTGGTATTGAGCACGGTTTGATAGTCACCAAAGTACAGCTGGTCGTAGAATACCTACCTAAACGCTCCTTTGCCGGTTTCGCGGACAAAGTAACGGCGGCGCGAAGACGTGGCGACGTGAACGAGAACGAGAAAATTCTGTCAGACTGTTACAAGTTAATGGGAAATGCCACTATGGTAAAACAATCTGCAACAAAGAAAAACACACGGCTGTGAGATACACTGACAGTCGGAAGTTCGAACTATTGGCCAATTCGTGGCGCTTCAAAAAGGCGTCCGAGTTGAGTTCTGATCTGTTTGAAGTCGAACTACAACCGAAAACAGTCAAGAACAACCTCCCTATTCAAATAGGGTTCATGGTATACCAATACGCGAAGTTGAAAATGTTAGAGTTCACATACGACTTTTTGGATAGATTCGTCGATCGGCGCGATTATGCTCTTTGTCAAATGGACACCGACAGTCTTTACATGGCTCTCAGTGGTGACACGTTGGATGACCTAGTCAAACCTCACCTGAGAGAGACGTACTTCAGAGAGAAACGAAAGTGGATTCCGACAGCGGTGTGCGACGATCACTTAGAGCTTTTCGTGAAGATAAAAACGGAAAGAGTGCGAGAATGGTGTCCGCCGCCCGGCGGATGTTATGAGAGACGTTACCTTCACGATCTGAGAACTTCGGGGCTTATGAAAGCGGAGTGGGAAGGTGACGGGATCCTAAGTCTCAACCCTAAGACTTACATTTGCTACGATCGAGTCAGCCGCACCGGTGAAAGAAAATCCAAAAAATGGAGTGCAAAAGGTGTACAGAAGAAACAAAACCCTAAAGAACAAGACGACTTCTTGGATGTTGTTCACAAACGAAAAACTCTCCTTGCGGTAAATAGAAATTTCAAAGTGGTACGAAACAAAATGGTCACTTACACCATAGAGAAAGATGGCGTGCGCTACTTGTATTATAAGCGTCGCGTGCATTCTGACGGTGTGACAACGAGTCCTTTAGAGATATGAAAAAAAATAATAAGTGTGTTACTGATTGATTGAGCGCATCTTTTCAAAAATAGAGTGTTTATTAGAATTGAAAAAAAAAGAAAATAAAAAAGATAAAATAAAATTATTGTTGTGTTTTATTTTCATACGTCTTCTTTTATTAGTAAGTAAAAAAAAAAAAAAAAAAATTATAACAATTAAGTCGCGTGTCCTCTTAAAGTGTCACTTCCTCCGGTCGCTGCTGATCTCCTAATTAGGGCATGTGACGTCACTTCTAGTCACGTGACTCATCAGGTCACTTCCGGTCACGTGACCCTAAAGACCATCACTTCCTAAACAAAAAAATTAAGAGACACACTTCTTCCTCTCAAGAGGAAGAAGTGTGTCTCTTGATTAAAATTTAAAAAAATCTTTTCTTTCTTTTTTTCTTAAAAGAGACAAACTCCCCTTAGAGTGCCCCCCCCTAGAGTGCCCACCTCCCCCCTCCCCCCCCACCCACCCCATGCATCCTAAAAGTGCCCCCCTCCCCCCCCCCTCCCCTCCCCCTCCCCCCTTATACACTCTAAAGAACACTTCTACCTAGTTCAATAAGTCACTTCCAGTCGCTAATAAAAAATAAAATGAAAAAACAAACTTATATTGTTGTGTTTTTTATTGGTTTACAAAAAAAATAAGAGACTCGCCTCCTCTAAAAAAAATATATATAACATTTTAAAGCGCGTGACCCCTTAAAGACGCTAATCTCTTCATTAAGTCGCGTGACGTCACTTCCGGTCACGTGATCAATCAGGTCACTTCCGGTCACGTGATCCTCAATGAGGTCACATGACGTCACTTCCGGTTGTCCATTAGGTCATGTGACGTCACTTCTGGTCACGTGACTCATCAGGTCACTTCCGGTCACGTGATCCTAAATTAGGTCATATGACGTCACTTCCGGTCCCCTAAGTAGGTCATATGACGTCACTTCCGGTCCATAAGTAGGTCATATGACGTCACTTCCGGTCACGTGACCAAATGGCGGCCTCTGATTGGCTAAGTAGGTCACGTGACGTCACCACTAATCCCCTAAGTAGGTCACTTCCGGTCACGTGACCAAAATGAGGCCTCTGATTGGCTGCATCTCGATTGAGTAATAAACAGTACTTAAGCATAGTCCCGTTCCGATACAATATATACTACTTATAGAATATTTTCAAATGCCATACTGTTTATCAACATTAACGCTTTAAGGACGGCATGTCACTAAAAGAAGAATTTGACATCATGATGCACCAATGCAGCCCCGGGCAGTTACTATGCCAACACGATGTGAGTGTCTCATCCCCTTATCTATAGGATCGGCATGATGCTTGAATGCAGCAATTACTCACCAGGGCTGTATTCATGCATCATGATGACCAAGGGCATGATGCATTAATGCACTACCATGCATGACCATGGCAGTAGTTCTGATGGCATGCGATTTGACATAGCATGACGCAGTGTCTTGGCTTCCAGTTTTTAATGTTCGCCTTCTTCCTGGACTGAAGTGGACGGTTTCCCCTACTACTGGTAGATCGACATAGTGTAGGATGGTGAGGGCACCCCAGAGAAGAGGCTATATCTCATTACCATTATATGCATCACTGATTCCTTTTCTTTTTATTTAATGTTAATATTTGGTATCAAATCAAACATTACAATGTTAGCATTGCAATCGGCAAGAATTTACTATCTTCGTAGATTATTAAACTTGTAATTAATAAAATGTGAATTTAGGTCCCAAAGATGCTATATATTTCCCTACTCATTAGACCCTTAGCTGAAGGCAAAGAAGGAACAAAAGCGCCCTCTTAAATTCCACGGCTTGGTGATGAGATGCAGGGTTTCGGCTATAAGAGCTTCACTTAGGTTGTAGAATATTATGGTATGAATTTACTTTGTTTTTCTTAAGGTCACCTTGTAGAGCCCCAAACAGGGTGGGGGGGGGGGGTCACTTGTGAATTTTAAGAAATAGGATTTGTCCCTTGTCATCAGCCCTCTTGTTCCTTGTCAATTTTAAGAAATGTCTCGTCTCTTGTCACAAGGGATCAGTCGGCTCTTGTTGACTTGTCGATTACCTGTCTGGGGACCCTGTTTATGGTCGGTCCCGTTTTCTTCTGTATAAGATAAGGTGTAAATCCGTTAACCTTTTAAGGACGGCATGATGCCTTAATGCATCATAGCCTTGGCCATCATGATGCATGAATGTAGCTCTGTCGAGTGTCTCTCCAGTTCTGCATTCATGTATCTTGCTGACCCTATAGGGTTGAGACACTCCCGAAGGGTCGGCATGGTGCACCAATGCAGCACTGGCGAGCTACTCACCAGAACTTCATTGGAGCATCATGACAACAGAAATGACAAATATCATCTCATAGCGACATCAATCCTTAAAGGGTTAAAGGATGCATTGTATGTTAATTTGCTATGTCCTTTGTCGTCATAATCTATGAATACCGCCCTGGCGAGCCTTCCCACGAGGGCTGCATTCATGAATACATAATCTACAGAGCTGTTAACTTTGAAATAGGCAGCATGGTACATGAATGCAGCACCTGTCTAGTTACATGTGTGTGCCTCTACATGGGTAAAAATCGACACGTGCGACACGGCAACATGGGGGTTTTAAAAAACGACACGTGCGACACGGGGGTTTTAAAAAACGATGGACACAGACATTTTTATAATGTTCTAATATATTGTATATATGTCTATACATAAAAACTGACACACTGACATGCCCCCCTCGCTAAAAATCGACACGGCGACACGGTCAATAATGTGGGTACCCATGTAGAGGCACATGTGTAATGTTCTGGTTTGTACTCTCAGCACTGCCCCTTGGTGTGTTCCTGTTGTACTAATGTACACTAATGTAGGGATATAACGTCAGATGGCGTTAGTGGCATCATGCTGTACTGGCACCATGTTTCACTGGCTGCTGCAGGACAATTTGTCTTTCCCAAGATGGGCCTTTATATCATTGCCCGGATATATATATATATGCAAATATAAAATATGCATGTTGTTGCGCTAAGCCACAATTATTTTTTCTTACAACTTTCCAAGTATCTAAAGCTATCAATAATGTTGAAATGATGTTGGATTTTTTCTGCACTCCTTTTCCTGTGACCATGCATAAGCCCCACGGCGGCAGAAACCCACGTTAAGGCTGTGTCTCACGACCTTGGGCCAATGTTTTTGTCTCTGACCGGATGCCGTCTCTGACCAGGTGCCGTCTCTGACCAGGTGCCGTCTCTGACCAGGTGCCGTCTCTGACCAGGTGCCGTCTCTGACCAGGTGCCGTCTCTGACCAGGTGCCGTCTCTGACCAGGTGCCGTCTCTGACCAGGTGCCGTCTCTGACCAGGTGCCGTCTCTGACCAGGTGCCTTCTCTGACCAGGTGCCGTCTCTGACCAGGTGCCGTCTCTGACCAGGTGCCGTCTCTGACCAGGTGCCGTCTCTGACCAGGTGCCGTCTCTGACCAGGTGCCGTCTCTGACCAGGTGTCAGAAAAAAGGTGTTTTAAAAAGAATTATACTCATATATGTAAGGATTTGTAAAAACGGTATGGCGGTTGTTATATTATTATCATTATAATTATAATTAGCCTCCTGCTGTTAGTATTTTGACCTTATCAAGCCAAGCCGGTCAGAGACGGCACCTGGTCAGAGAAGGCACCTGGTTAGAGACGGCACCTGGTCAGAGACAAAAACATTGTCCCAAGGTCGTGAGACACAGCCTTAAAATGGTTTCACGGCCTTGCCGCGCTAATTTTGGCCCTGTATGCTGTTACGTTGTGGACTTTGGCGGCACAGCCATGAAAAAGGTGCGGCAGAGTAGTGATGCCGTTTTATTGCAGGTTCCTGCCACGGTGGATTTTGGGCTATACTGACTTTCCAAATTCTGCAGCAACAGATTGAGGATATTTTGATAATTCGATTTTGGTTTACGCAGTAGTAGATCAATTTAACACCAAATCGAATCGTAATTAATACTAATGAAATCAATAAGTTAACACCTAAGCATTACTGTGATGCCTTGTTGACATGTCCAGTGTCGAATTTGTTCCAATAGGGCCAGAAAAAAGGTTTTCAGGCAGCCCGAACCTAGGTTCAAATAGGGGCTTAAGTGACATGGTCCGATTTTTTTCATATTTTAAATCCTGCTTAAATGTGTTTCATATGTTAGCAGAATATCATATTTGGAGAATAGGGCCCAACAAAATGTCATCTATGGGCAATAAGAGGCCAATTAGAGGTTCAGATGTGGCCCAAGTATAGTATTCAACAGTGTATTTTCAATGGAGGAATTATAGCATGCACTCCAAAATTAGTAAATTGAGCCATAATCTGATAACTACAAGTCGGATTCTATACTGATTTCTAGGGAATGAGATAAAATAAAGTAACTAACACATGAAGTATGGACATAGGGAACATTCTGGTTCATTTTTAACGAAATTTATTTTTGAGCCCTAATCATCGGACCATGTCTCTCCACCCTGATATTTTTTCCCTATTTTGGGATTTTTTAAAAAATTCTAGTAGATCAGACAAAGCAACTCCAACTCCTTTCGAAAAGTGGCTTAAATAATTGTTTGGCTTCAGAAAATTACTTGTTCACAAGAATATCCAACATGTATGTTTTACTGCTAGTTACTTAGGAAACAATAAGTCGTCCTGACGATCCATGAGTGACTTATCCTGGTACTTAAACATAAATAAGATTGTTTCATTTTAATTTCAAGAGTCGACATACTTACCCTATTTCATCTAACCATGTTCACTGAAAAACACATTTTGTCTAACAACATTAGACATTATGCTGAGAAGCTATCCTAATGTATGGTCCTGTATAGTGCTTTGACATGCTATATATGACCATTGTCAGCATGATGCATAAATCTAGTCCTGCAAAGTAACTGTAGGTAACCCTCCAAAAGGAAGTAGTAGACACTATTTTTTTCAGCCATGGGCCACCCGGGCCTGTAGCCTCAGAAATGCATGGGCCCGGACTTCAAACTGTGGGCCTAGAATATATATTTTACTTTTCTTAAAGAAAAAAACATATGTATCTCCGATCAAGATAGATTCAGACTGTACCAGAATGGCTGACTTCATCGTGATCTCACCTTTCCAAAGATATATAACATGACTATATTGATAAAGACATATTCTCATCAAATTTTCCCGTTGCACTCCTGTGGGCCACCCGGCCCATAGGAAGGTAACTCTACAGAAAACTGTGGGCCCGGACCCAAAACTATAGGCCATTGGCTCCGGGGCCAGCATTAGTGTCTACCATTTAAAGGTTCTGCATGGTGCCCCAGGGGTGTGCAGGTAGTCACATTATAATAACCATGAATGAAGTCTTTCCAATTTATTAAACTATTATACACATGACAGCTATGTACATATTTACAACATTACATACAGTACTCTAGGTTCAACACTCTCCTTTAGCATCTACATTAAGTCCTTCGTGTTCCGCAGCCACTTCCGTAAGGAGGCTCGCAACTCCTCACTTTTTTGTTCTTTAGATTGAGGCGAGGACTTCTGGATTTGGAAACCGTCTCTGGTGGCAACGAGGGCGGTGGCGACAGGTAAGCGCCTGTGTTTGCCGCGACTGTTATTCACATTGTCCGGTTTGAAGGTGAACTTCACCGTTCTGCCAGATTTGGCGTTGACAGTGGCGCCCTCTATGGGAATCTGTGTGATGAAGGTTCCTGAGTTATCCACCAGGGGCCTCCCACCCTGCTCCCCGGGTCCAGGGGTCACCGAGGTCACCTGACCTTGGGCGCGTGACCTTCGGGCTTTCGAAGGGAATGACCTTGGGCGGTGCACACGGCGACCTCGATCGAGTACCTCGGCTTCGGGTACGGTGAGGGGGAAGGACGGAATAACCCGGCTCTGGAAACTCGCGGGCTCCGCCCCCAACATGGCATCCTCCCAGACATTCCGCTTCTTACGGTTCTTGACAGCGAACGCATCGATGGTGAGCAGTGTGGACGGAGCACGGGTTTTGGTCTTCAAGGGTTTGGCGTAACTCGGGACTTCATCGTCCAGTCCCTGTTCTATGATGGCGACACGCCGGAGGACGTCGGGGGACGGAGGACGCTCCACGATTAGAAGAGGTTCCGGGAGGGAAGCACGCTCGTGGAGGAACATGTTCCGGACCTGGGTAAGAAAGAGAAATAGGAATGATTAAATGTTTATGATAACTCTGTAAAGATGGCATTCATATTCATACGTCATTGTGATGCACAAATACAGCCATAGTGAGCACCTTGCCTATTATGCTTTAGTGCAAAATGACAATCTCTTCGAAATATATATCTGTGTATATAATTACCCCATAATTATATAAGTATATTGCTACCGGTATGCATCATGACGACTAATGCATTAAATGGCTATGTTAAAGGGTGCCCAAACTGGTGCACATCTGATATATGTATATTAAGGAACATTCTGACAAACTAGTGGCGGGACCCTGTGGGGATGTTCAGTATCTTTAGAAACTCACTGACTCCCCCTGGTGTGTTGGCTCAGGACTAATCTTTGAAAACTATTACCGTATTTCCCATTCATAAGCTGGGCTCCAAATATAAGCCTGCCCGTTTATAAGCCGGGTCAAAAGTGATACTAGTTCTTATATAAGCTGGGCCCCGAATATAAGCTGGTCATTAGAGACAACCTCAATACATTTTCTTTATAGGGGCATAACTTCACTTCTAATAGGGATATTTTCATCGTTTTTCATGTAAATGAAGCCAATGCACTACCCTTTAAGCTAGTAACCCTTTAGAGATAGATAACGTTTAAACTTGTCATGATACCATTAAAAATGTCCAGAGAAATTTGAAAATATATTGAATATATATACAAGAATTTAGACATACTGCCAGAGTGGCTCTTTATATTAAAGAAGCAAAGGAAGCAAAAAACCGGCCCGTTTATAAGCCGGGTCAATTTCCCATTTGAAAACATTAAAGCCTGGACTTATAAATGAGGAAATACGGTGTTAAGTTTCCCCAATAGAGCCTCGAACCAACCCTAGAATTTAGAGAGTTGAGCAATGATGTAAATGGCCTATAAAAAGGCTCAAGGGTTTACATACAATATTGAGATTGTCAGAATTCCCCTTAAATCGGATACATACCTGGAGTACACAATTGTAATAAGGTAGCTTGACCTAGAGTCAGCCAGTACCTTGAGATGTCCACCTAAACTACCGGTATGTAGATATTGATAGATTCAATATTTCGATGTTTTGGGGTAGTTTATCTACGTTTTCCTCATGTATATCCACGTTTACTTTTATTTCTGTGTTTATTTACAGTTATGGCTTGTATATTAGGACAAATTGTTGTTTTTTTGCTAGCATTTAAACAAATGAAATGTTACGAAGCAAAAGTGTACAATAAAAGCTGGTGTTAAAACATTTACGCCAGTGAATAGTAAAATGTCACGTTATTTTACGTTTTTCTCTGTTTGTATAAATGTTCTGCAACACCCCCCAGGAGATTGTATTTTTCAATATATGTGACAAGATCTGCGAAAAGGGACCATAGGGCAGGGTGCATTAAGGTCCTTTTTCCCAGTACATGTCACATATAAGACACCACGGGCTTAAACTGATCTGGATTCTAATACTCTGAATAAATGCTTGTATATAGCACAAGGTATGACAGAGCTAGACACCCATCATCTTTTAATCCTAGATGACCCTACTGTACCATGTCCTTAGCCATAGACAGTAGCGCTGCCTAGTTAGCAATATACAAACTGCTTAGTCCACCATCATCTTTCATTCTCAGATGGTGGCACTTGTCTGTGGCCAAAAGACATGGCACAGTAGGGCCTTGTGGTATAGGACACCTGGCCGTCAATCACAGCACCACTTGTACTAAGTTGAAAACCTTCCCTTCAGTAAGTGGAGTCTTGGCCGCTACTCTACATGGCCAGTAGGTGGAGCAACTAACCAGGGGTTATGACATTATAGGACAGGCCACCATTGCTTTTATCTGAAGTGGTTCCAATGACTTGACCCCACAGTGAGTAAGCCTAGGTACTGAGGGCCAATGCTATTCGCATGTCTTCAGAGTAACATGGACTGAAGCAATTACTACTTAGGCCCCATCTAGAGACAATCTGAGGAGGCACCGGGGGTTAGACATGGCCGCGCCCATGGCCTAACACCTAGAAGTCCTATATACAGACGTACAACAAGTAAGTATTAAAGCATGCAGCTCAGTTTAGGCCTGTGTAGAACACCCACCTGAGCGGCGTGGAGTGACTTCCTGTAGCGCTCCTTCTCCAGGCGCTGTATCTTGGTGTCCAGGAGCCGGTTCTCCTTGGTGTTCTCCTCCAGTAAGGCCAGCCCGAACCTGCTGTCCTTACTGTTACGGGCAAGGTGCAGCGCAAACGACAACTCTGTGTTCTTCATGATGTTGGTGGTGTTGTTGTTGTTGTTGTTGTTGTTAGTGAAGGTGTTGTTGTTGTTGTTATTGTTATTGATGTTGTTGGAGGTGGTGGTGGTTTTTTTGCTCTTGAGGTTGTTTTTTTCGGTATTGTTTGTATTGTTGATGTTGTTGGTGGTTGGTGCTGTAATTAGTGGTGGTGCTGTTGGTGCTGTTGCTGCTGGTGTTGTTGCTGTTGCTATTGTTGTTTTGTTGTTGGTGTTGTTATATTCTTGTTGGTTGATGTGGTTAGTGTTGTTGTTATCGTCGTTGTTGTTATTGTTGTTGTGTTGTTGTTGTTATTGTTATGGTTGGTGTTGTTGGTGTTGTTAGTGTTAGTGCTGGTGGTGGTGGTGTTGTCTTGTTGTTGTCTTCTCGGTATTGTTGATGATGTTGGTGCTGTTGTTGTTGTTGTTGGTTGGTACTGTAATTAGTGGTGGTGCTGTTGCTGCTGTTGCTGCTGGTGTTGTTGCTGTTGTTATTATTGTTGTTGTTGCTGTTGTTATTGCTGTTTATGGTGCTGTTGTTGTCCGTGATGCTACTGGTGTTGTTGGTATTGTTAGTGTTTATGGTTTACTTTATGGTGTTGGTCTAGTTGTTGTTGCTGGTGTTGTTATATTCTTGTTTATATTCTTGTTGTAGGGTAGTTGTTGTTGGTTGTGATAATGTTGTTGTCGCTAGTATGGGATTAGATTTAGATGCTGCTGGTGTTCGAGTTTGCCTTTCTCCTTTGATGAGTTCTTTATTCATTTATAAGAAGGAATATGTAGCCAGCTGTTACTTAGATTCCTGTTGACGTGATATCCCACAAGTAGTTTGTTTTATTTCATATCAGCTAGTCCAACGGCCGTGCAGTATAGATCCAGGGAAGGTGTGGTGGTAGATTTGAATAGATTCAGCACCCAAGTCATTCAGTGATACATTCTGAGTGGTATATACACCCAAGTCAGATGTTTGTCCACATCCAGTCGCCCTCCTAGGGTGGCTGTAGTAATGTTAATGAAGTATTGATCGCCGACTTGTATGTCCTATACAAGAATCAATAACATGTCCAACATTCAGCAGCAGCCGCTGGTGTAGACCTTTTACACATTCCCAATCAGTACTTAGAGATTGTAACCTCCTTGTCGCTTCAGGGGGGTCTTTCAGAACAGATTTGTGATTCGCGAGAATTAGATTCTTGCAAATAGTCCAATATTTGCAATTTATGAGGGTACTCCTGAATGTCAATAGGTGGTATTCACATACATACCGTTGCATAGATTTCAGCAGGATTTCTTGTTGAAGACCCCCTTACTCGTGATGGTCAAACAGGTTCCATCATGTGATGGATTGCCTACGAATTCGTGACCATTTCTGAATGAGCTTTCAGCTCTCCTCCAAAGGTGAATAGTGTAATCGTCAAGCTGGCCAACAGTTCAATTACTGACTTTAGACACCTGTAGGCGTGTGTACACTGATATCTTATCTCCTCAATACCACGGCGTCCATGTAAACACAGGGGTCAGACCTCCACTTAAAAATTATAATTCAGCGTTATCTCCAAAAGTACCTGCCAACTCTGTCAAAGTACACATTATCCCAGACCGATCTATATCGAAGTAGCACATGCTATATGTCTACTATGTGGTTATGTGTGAGTGGTGAGATTGCCCCTCTAAAGGTGCAAATGTTGGTACCCCTCCAGCGTCAGTCGGTGTGGTATCGGGACAGGTACTCAGCCCTATATATATATATAGAGGCGGTGGGGGATTCCAGGCCCAATGATTACTGCCCTTACAGCACCAGTTAGACTGGACAGGGGCCGGTATTGCGGCCTTTATATAGGGCGGGTGCGGGTTTAAGTGTTCTCCTCAAACTGGCATATATACATACTGCAATATCGGGGGTGCAATTGTTCCCGTGATTAACACATGTACATTGGTACCGCTGGTCTCATGAAATGTTGGCTCTGCTCTCGCAACTTAGCCTGTTCCTCGCAAGCTATAGCATGTGGTAGTCTGGTCATTGCCTAAATCTCACGGGAAATTCCCAGCTCAGAACTATAGCATGGTCGCGCCCACAGGCCTACCCGAATTACCGCTATAAGTGGGAATGGATGTAATCCTCTGTTAGCAGGTTTGGCCTCGTCACCTAGTGGTATAAGAGGCCTAATTCCTACACTATAATCCTGTATTAATAACTGTATACCACCCCTAGGCGGGAGACCTGTACATTGGTATAACTGTATAGTACAACAGATATTGTAATAACCAATCTGTATAGTTCAATATGAATCTGTATATGTCTAGTTCAATATAGATTTATGGCTCTTCAGATTGTAAACGGTGTTTCCCATTCCTTATTGTAGGTATTGCAGTAATCAATAGTCTTTATGGTTCTCCAGATTTTCCCATATTATCACAGATATCCTAACAATCAATTTGATATTTTTGGTTCTTAAACTTAAACAGATTGTAAACAGTTTTGCTTTTACGCTATTCCAGATATTATGATAATCAATAGCCTTTATGGTTGTCCAGATTGATTACTTTTGGTGGAGACAGTAGTTTTTGTCTGATAATATCATTTCGCTTCTCGCATACCATGAATAACAGATGATCTGTTTATGATAGAGATCACTTTTACAAAGGATCTCAATGGCAGAAAGGTATCTTGGCGAGTCTGTATGTCCACACACAGTCTTTTATCTTATGTCGACATACAGTATGGCTCCTTATTCCTTATTCAGATGTTGATATTGAAGTTCCCATTCAGAGAGATGTATGATACAGATCTGGCCATAGGTATGTAGGTATTCTCCTCCAACAGTTTAATCTGTAAACAATAGGCGGTAATTAGAAGTCTCTCCTGTGTATTAGTCCAGTGTACATAATAGCATGGCTCAGGAAATCACAGCTTTCCTCGCTTGTAGAATTGACCAAGTGTAGATTGAGATGATTATAGGATAAGATATTCAGGGAGAGATCTCTGACACAGATCTCACCCAGAGGTGTGCTGGCATGCTCCTTGACTGTTAACAGTGGGGCGGTAATTGGAGGGCTCTCCTGTGCTCTCCTCCAGTAACCCTCCTGCTGCTCCTCCTGCCTCTTGTGGTGTGTTTCCTGTACAAACACTGGCCACACACTGTACAGGTACACCTCCCTCAGCCCTCCTCCTGCTCCTACTGCAGCCGTTATAGGCTATAGGCAGGGTAGATTCACCATGAGTCGGACACATACCCAGTAAATCGTGGTCACACTTGGCCATGATTGGCCAACTTTGGTCATGACCACATTGGTCAAGATCAAACCTAACCAAAGTTGACCAATTTGATAATGATCAAACCCCACTAAAGTTGCCGATCATGACCAAAGTCTCCAGATTTGGTCATGATCCACTTGGCCAGCTTTGGTCATGACAAATTTGATTATCTTTGGTCAGAATTGGTCATGACTAAATTGGCCAACCTGTAGGCCTGAATCCAAATTGGTGAGGCTGGCCAAAAGGGACTACGATTTGCTGGGATACCCAGAGACGGACATTAGTATTCCTAATCATTCATGTCTGGTAAGGGTTGTATTTGGTGGTTATTTGGTTAAAATCACACTTAAACTTTTACCATTATTTACAAATATTGAGATTGCTTCAAAAAGCAAAAATTTTAGGTGTCCGTCTCAAGGTGTGTGTCCGAATCAAGGTGAATCTACCCTACTGGACGAGGTGGCAGTGTACCTCTACAGTAGGTACCTTCAGTAGGCATCCACAGGTACGAACTCCAGGGTGTGCTTTGGGGTGCTGGCTGTCAGAAAAAATACTTGTAATTTATCTCATTACATGCACTGCATCAAAATTCCTAATTAAGCATATTTAAGTGTACCAAAATATCAGGGAAATATCCTGGAAATGTCGTTTGGAGCTTGCCATGAAAAATAAGAATTCTTAAATTTACCGGAAATGTCATTTGACATTTCCGGGAAATTTAAGGTTAAGTCAAATTTACCGGAAATGTCATTTGACATTTACAGGGAATTTAAGGTAAACTTAAATCAACTGGAAATGTCATTTGACATTTCCGTGAAATTTAAGATGTCTTTTGAATTGTTCGTGTATTAATCAGATGATTTTCTTTTAATTGTATATTTATCTCCTGTACTTGACAAAGGTTTCATGATATTCATGTTATTTATAATTAGATCAAATGTTATCAGAGACAAGAGAAAAATTAGGTTGCAAAGCCCCAATCACTCTGGTCATTTACTATGAAATAATCTAAGAAACAGCTCCGAAATGTTGAAGTACTAACTTACTTCTTCTGTATAATCTGACTAGTTTAGATCAGTATTGATTCAACTTAAAAATAGTAAATACACAAATACACTAGTAAGATGATCAAATCAGTTCTGAGAAGTTCTCACAATGCTCTTGCAGGCTAGACCCATTCGGAAATATCTAATGCAATTTTGAAAAAAAAATTGCAAGTCCCTCTAGGCATTGGTAATTTAGGGTTGACACTGTGCCCCCCATAACCTGTCCCACACCTCCCAAGTGCCGCAATTGCCGCCAGGCGTCTTTAGTGGATTAGCTTTACTGCTACCTCAACTGTTATCCCTTTAAAGATGGCATAATGCTTTAATGCATCATGCCCTTTGTCGTCAGGATGCATGAATGCAGCCCTGACGGGTCTATACAGGCCAGGGCGGTATTCATGCATTAGGGCTCACCTTTTGGACTGCATCAAGCCTGCGTGATCGGCATGATGCATGGATGAACCACTGGCAAGCGGTGTGCATGCATCATGACGAAAAACATATTAAATCAATTTGTGGCTGTCAACGTGAGATAAACCATTATAAGTGTATGCCACTCAAATCCAGTATGTAAGGCAAAGTTTTGTCTGATAGACTGTCATCCAGTGGGCATTCGTCGACTTGTACATCATTCAAGCTTGATAAGTTGATGGCTGACCCTGTGGATGAGAATTCATTAAACACAACATGTTGGTGAGATAACAGCTCAAAACACAGTGATTACAAAGGAATGCATAAAATATGCTTGGAATATCATGAAATATATAGTTTATAATTGCAATTTATATAACTGCTAGATCTGGCTATACTATGTTGAGTCCTGCCTTATAACCACTCGGTCTAATATTTGTCACTGTGGCACTTGGGACTAAATGTTTGAGAACCACCAATATCTTCATAGGACAATATGGCGGCCTACAGTTGACGACCAGTGAGACTCTGAGAAGAGGATTTGGAGTGGCATTGTGAATGTATGTGTTGACGTGTGGTGGTGGTGGTCATTAGACAGAGTTTACTATACGGCCCTTAAAGGGCTAAATGGAGCAGACAGCCAATATAACAATACCTGAGTGGCCTTTACCACAGCAAAGTGGAGGCATACATTGCCAATTACAGCACACACCCATGGACAACGTGTTATCTTAACACACCATCAAAACAACCTTTTTCTACTCAGTCTTACTGCATAAGGCCAAATAAAATAATTTCGTATTCTAACCCTTTTTTGGTCAATTTTAGGGTGTTTAAAAAAGTTGGCTAGTACATTCATGTTTAAAAAAATAAAGAATAAAGAATAAAGAATAAAATCCTACCTACCGACCCTACATTTTCCTCCCATGTTACCTGAAACAAACCTGTCTTTTTGGCCTAACACAAAAAATGCCCAGCTCATGTGGCATTGGGAACAGTTTAAGAAGGTGTTTCTGGGTGTGTGCTAATCATGTAACGGGAATATGTAGATTGTATCAGCAAATTAACCCATTACAGCTCCACCATCACCACCCACACTTCACCACACAGTAGAATATAACAGTACTAGAAATGTGACCGGGAGACATAGACAGAGGTTCACAATAATCTGTCTGAACTACAGGTTTCTTCACGAGTGGTGCATTGGATGGCATCACACAAGGCAGAGCCGAGTGTGATGCCATCCAATGCACCACGAGAAACCAGGAGATCAGTGTGATTAGAGTGGATTTATGCTCAGTAATTCCTCATTCATTTCATCAGAATATACATTTAAGGACTCTCAGCACCCAAATTGCACTTAAACAGTTTGGGGAGTATACTTCCAAGGACATGTGTTTAACCTGTACATATTATACATCAATTGAACCATCTATAATAGCTTTATCAAATTCCTTAGATTATGTCTCATTTTAGTAGCCATGGAATGTGGATGGAACAAAAACGTTCCATTTTCAGCCTCTTTTTTTTCCAACAGGATTATGGGATGGATATTGGACAAAATTCTTGAATTTCTCAATTGAAAACTAAAATTCATGTCTTAACCTGGGGTCCTTTTTTTTCTTTTCCTGATATTCCGATTATTACGGCCTACAGAGCTCTTCAAAGTTGCATAGTTAGCTAAGAAGTGGGTGATAATAGGGGTAAATAGCCATTTTTACCATTTTTTAGTAACTATGCAACTTTGAAGAGCTCTGTAGGCCTTAATAATTGGAATATCAAGAAAAGAAAAAAAAGGACCCCAGGTATAGACATGAATTTTAGTTTAAAATAGTTCAACCTAAGAATCATGTCCATTTTCCATCCCATAATGATGTTGACTTTAAAAGAAGATAAAAAGGAACGTTTTTGTTCCATTCACGTTCCACAATGACTAAAATTCCAAATGATAGAAGGAATTTGATAAAAGTATTATAGATGGTTGAAATGATGTATAATATGTAGAGGTGTAACACATGTACTTGGAATTAAACCCTCAAAACCGTTTCAGTGCAATATGGGTGCTGAGAGTCCTTAAAGATTAGTTTTATAGCTACTGTCGATTTTCACTAAGACGAATTCGATAAGTAAAAAGGGATGAGTTATGATGATATCTACGCAAAATGTGTCGGTTAAATGCAAACTTAATATGTATACTGTTCAAATTAGAGAATAGTTATAGTACCGAATGGGAGAGTATAATGTTCAAAGTTACAGAACACTATGCACGTTATTGCCCCCCTGTCACCACTATTTTGCCACTTTTTCGCCCTGCCACGCCCTTTTCGCGCCTGTGCCGCCACAGCGTTATAGGGGCGAAATCGGCATGGCAGGGCGAAATAGCGGCGAAATAGTGGCGGCAGAGGTGTGAAACCATTTTGAGGCCATGGTTTTTAGGCTTAAGGTTGTCCGTAGGTGGCGCAGTGCAGGAAGACAGTCTGATTGATATCAGACTTATAAAGTGTATAGTATACAGTCTTACAGTATTATACACACTCAGACTAGATTATAGAGGACTACCAGCTCACTGAAGCCAATACTAAGATGGTTTCAGTCCTACAGTTCCAGTAACATGGTCTAACAGACCAGGCCCGGCCAGCTGTATTTTTTTGGGGGAGAAGGGGCAGGTTGGAGGGTGGAGGCTTTCCTCCTTCTCAGGGCCTGATGTTTGAGTTTTCGCTCTAAAATCCTTAATAATTGCCTGATCTAACGAAATGTAGAATCTGGCACGCAGCTCAAAAGAAAAGAAAAAAAGTGGTTTATCCAGCACTGTTTTGCCTTTTTGTAGACCCGGGCAGGTGACTGGAAACTAACCTTTCTTTGGCCCTTTTTTGATGGCAATATATTGTCCGTGTATGACTGCGTCATAAGATATAACCAGGTACTGCCAAATGGATTTTCTCTCATGATAAAGTCACACGTTTCTATCTAAAGAGTTGTAATTCTATTAAGGAATATAGAAATACTTCCACTGCTGTGATCTTGCCTTTTTGCAGGGCTTCTACCCCTCCCCCTACTGTCCCCCTCTTTTTTAAACCTTGTCGAATGGCATGATTCTTTAAGGCTTATGTTCATCTTTTGTCATGATGCACTCACCAGGGCTGCATTGGTGCATCATGCCTGCCATCACCCAGGGAGTGTATCGACATTCAATTATGTATCGCTGTTGAGTTACTCAGCAGAACTGCATTCATGCATGGTGAATTAAAGCAGTGTCCATTCCATAAAGGGTTAAATCAATAGTGAAGTCATTGGGCTGAAAGAGAACAAGGTCTGGTTTAATTATATTCAGACTGCGCATTGTAATCTGAGGCTATTTATAACTGCTATTTGGCTCGGTACTTAAAGTGCAATACTCTAATAGCCGACATGGTACAATGCAATCTTTAGAGCTATAGAACGTGTTTTCTAATACATCTCTACTTAATGTTTAGAAGGAACCTCAGCTTGATATATATACAATCACCCCTTAATATAATATTTCAAAGGCGGCAAGAGACTTTACAATATTCGTTTGTTGATAATGCAGCACTGGCGAATAACTCGCTAGTTCTGCATTGATACATCATACCAACACTTTAACCAGTATCAAACTGATTATGCATGCATGCAGTCCTAGCAAAGGGACTGTAGGGGGTGTGATAATTTTGGTAATAAATGAAATGTAATTTACCATGAGAATACTGTCAGAGGGCCAATAACTGATATTGTATAAATCCCAAAGTCTACATGTATAGTCACATATATGTTGCTAGTAAATGTTAACCAACTCGTTATATTCGCGGTGTGTACTTTGTCATACGCCCGGGGGCTAATGTTCATCTCTTGCCAAGACATATAGCTATGTGCACAGGCAAACATGCCACGTCGTGATTCAAATCGATAAGTTTTAACCCTTTAAGGACCACCACACAAAGAAAAAAAACAGCGTCAAAAGGGAGTCCCCTCTTTAGGTAGGCACCACAGTGCACTACAGAGGGCGCCACTGGCGTTTTCTGCTCTCATTTTAAAATCAACTGATTGTGTAACACATATTTGGTCCAAGGGGTAACTGAATTATCTCAAAACCTATCATACTGAAAGTGGCAGATTCTGAAAGAAAACATATTGAAGTTGGTGTATCCTAGCTGGTTTGTCAGAATTTTGGATGCAACTACCCAAAACAAGCAGTGGAATATGACAGTTTTATCATCCTATGTTAAGTCTATGTGACTGCAACATATTTTTGGTCGATGGGGTAACTCAATTTTCTGAATCCCTGTCACATTGAAAGTGATGGAAACTGAAAGAAAACACCTCGAAGTTGATGTATCCTAGATGGTTTGTCCAGATTTTGTCCAAAACTACCAAAAACAGGTTGTGTAATGTAAAACTTAGTGTGTATTCTTAAAATCACAAAGTTCAGATAAATGCACTTTTTATCATTATATTTTGGGGGAGAAATTCCCTCAAAAATCCAATTTTCACAGAACAGAAAAGATGCTATGCTTTCTGACATCGTAATTATCTAAGCTATCTAGTGATGTATAGCAAGATCTTTTTAGGAACAATATTTATGATTGGTCTGTTGTCCCTACTTTAGGGGAGCCCAGGCTGCCATGGGGAGCCTGGGTGACTCCCTAGTTGACCTAAGGGAGTCATGTAAGGAAGTCACATAAGTACCTGGGCTCCCCTAAAGAGGGGAGTTATTCTGGAGGAAACCTGGACTCCCCTTAGATTAAAAGTAGAACCTAAAAGATACATTTAGTTGTGACTTGAATAAAGATAACATGATCTCCAACAACTTATACTGTAACCTTAAGGAATTACCCACTTTGGCCTGCAGTGGTTAGGCCCTGATTGCTGTGGTGTTTATGAAGTGGGTAGTGTTGTGTTGTGTCTTTATGCACCTTGTGGTAATCTGTGCCTGGTGTTGACATAACCTGTTGGTACAGCAATGTGGCCACTATTGTATACTGTATACTGTAAGCGAGTTTTGAGTTTGGAAATTTTCTATTTGGCAGAGGACATCACCAGTTGATCACTAGATGTCCTGTAGGGGCTACTGAGGTCTGTACCTATGACAGCAAGGAGAGGGGCGCTTATTAGAATGCAAATTTGAGGCTAATTTTTCCACTTAAAATGTTTTAAACGCTTGTTACATTTTTTTGAACAATATTTTAACTTTATTTCTCACATAGGGTCCGTGTGCGGGATAACAATGTATGACATACATGTGCGCTCATCATGTCCGAGAGGATTGAATGTAATGTTACCGTACGAGTAAGATGGTCCTACACAATGTGAAGGCTTATCTTAGATTAGCGATAATCAGGCTCTTGGAAGTATGAAATTAATGAGCACATATGAATGGAGGTATAAAAGACAACGATTTTTGAGAAAATAAAGTTATGGGAAGGGCGTTATCAAAAGATAGCATTAAGCCCCTACCATTTAGCCGAGACATTTTGAATGAGCTATACCAAGGTAACGAGTAGACAACATGAGCCCAAAGTGAAATTGAAGCTTTAAGTTCTTGATACACCCCGTATTATATAATACAAAATAACATTATTATGATGTGAAACCAATATAGGTATATCATTATATACTAATTTCAAAACTAAATTATGGAACAATTACTACCGGTAGTTTAGGTACCGTATTCAACATAGCAGCTTTGGCAAGTGCCTTATACTCCATTTGGGTTTGAGTTAACCTGATTTCAGGAGGCTGGTCATTCCACAGCCTAGCACATACAACCTCTGGGCATTTTTCATAAGACGTGGCATGGATAGTATGATATGTTAACAGTGGAGCCTCGTTTGCACGAGTTGCTCTGTTTACAGGCTGGAGGTATCTGCCCCCCGCAAGAACACGTTTAAAGGCTAATAATTTAGAATGATAGATCCTTCTCTCGGAAAGTACAGGCAGTTTGGCTTGACGATGAACCTCAATAGAGGGGGTCAATATATTAAGACCCATACATGTTTTTAGACATTTATTTTGCTTGCGTTGTAATTTCTCTAAAAGGTCTGCATTTGCTGCACCGTATAACACATCTGCATAGTCAATAAGAGGCAGTACATAAGATATATAAATTCTAAGGAGGATTTTGTGAGACAACATCTTGCTTAAGTAATAAAGCATCAAGGATTTGAATTTGATATCATTAATAAGACTCTTCACATGAAAAGAGAAGTTTAACTCTTGGTCTAAAATTATACCTAGATATTTATAAGAAATAACTTGTTTCAAAAATGTATCTTTCAATTTAACTGTTGGTTTTGGTAGTCTTTTCAACGTGGGGGCTGCAGCAAATACCATGACCTTTGTTTTTGACTCATTAATTGACAACTTATTCTTACTAGACCAGTGCGAAAAACGTGATAAGGCAACATTTAATTCTCTTTCGAGAGCTAGAAAATTATTGCCAGAGACATATAATACGGAGTCGTCCGCATAAAGCATGGTTTTATGACTATCTGTAGGTAAAATACAGTCGTTAATATACAGTAAAAAAAATAAAGGGCCCAAGATTGAGCCCTGGGGAACTCCACAGGACAATTTTGCTTCAGCAGAACGGACATTATTAGTGAAGGTTGATTGTTTTCTATTTTTTAAATAATTTTTTATTAAGTCTAAATTTTTTCCCTTAATTCCATAAAATTCCAGTTTTTTTATTAAAATTTCAAAATTTACGGAATCAAAAGCCTTTTTGATGTCAATAAAGGCGGCCATTGTAAAGTTCCCTATATTTCTATTTTTAAGAATATCATCGATAAAGGCACTAATAGTATTTACTGTGGATTTCCCCTGCTGATAACCACCTTGCTGCGGACTCAAAATATTATTTGTTAATAAGTGGGCAGATAAACACGTGTGCATCAGCCTTTCTAATATTTTGCCAGGTACGGGCAAGACACTAATTGGTCTAAAATTAGTGACCTTACTCATATCCCCTCCTTTAGGTAGAGTGGTAACGGTGGCAATCTTCCATGTATCAGGAATCTTACAATACGACAAACATAAACGTACAATCTTAATAAACTTGCCAGGAAAATGTAAAGCTGTTTGTTTAAAGACCTTTGTAGGAATAAAATTCAATGACGAAGACTTGGTGACATCTAAGTCTTGCACACATTTAATTATTTGTTCATCGGAAATATCAAAGTCAGGCATAATATCTTCACATGTAGAACCTTGAAAAGACCATGTCTCATTATGGGAAGCAGCAAGTTTAGGGCCTATTTCGGCAAAAAAGCTATTTATAAATTCTGCTGTATTTTCAAGGGGTATTGGAGAACCATCATCTGTCATTAAATTGATTCCACTGTTGGGTTTCTTTTTTGATGGGATAATTTGCCTAAGTATTTTCCAAAACTTTTTGCTATCTTTAATGGATTCTTTACATTCCGTCTTAAAATAATTATGTCTTGCTTCTTCCCTCTCAACATTAACATTATTCCTCAGATTTCTAGCATTATGCCAATCAACTATGCCACCAGACCTTCTAGCCTTAAGTAGAGCTTCATTCTTATCGTTTGACCTTTCCAACAAATAATTTGTCATCCAGGGGTCGCTCTGATCCTTGACTCGAAATTCTCTTATTGGACATGTTTTGTTAAGTTCATTATACATAGCCATTTCGAAAATTGCCCATGCCTCGTCAACATTTTGTGAAATATCAAATGCGTGCCAATTTAAATTTCCCAAACTTGTCAGATAATCCTCTAAATTAAAATTTTTATATGAACGACCAGTGAAAATACGATAGCCTAACTTCACATTATCATGCTTGGGGAGGACATAAATTGGGAGATGATCGCTTAAATGTACATTCAAAGGTCCATAAGACAAGATATTTCTACAATTTGTAAAGATTAGATCTATTCCAGTGTTATAGCCTGCAGTAGTACTGATACAGTTAATGAGCTGCTCCATATTAAAATCTGACATGGTCTCATACAACAGTGATCTTTCATCATCATCAACCAGAGCGTCGACATTAAAGTCACCTATAGCTACTATATTGTATGTATCTCTACCGGGTATTTGTAATAATAGAGCTTTAATACTGTCACAAAAATTCACCAAAGAGCCACTAGGGGGTCTGTAAACATTACAAACAATTGTATTTTTCGATTTGCCTTTTTGGACAAATATCCATTGAATTTCTATGTCAGGGGTACATCTATTTAAAAAGCGAAACATTTCTGATGAGCAGGTAAGTGTGTCTGTAACATGTGCAATTAATCCTCCACCTCTGTGGACACTCACTCTGTCGTGTCTATACAAATTGTAATTAGGCAATTGATAATCAAAATCATTATCAAGCTGGTTCAAAAAGGTCTCGGAAAATAACAATACATCAATTTGTCTGTTGCTTAATTCAGTTTTATCCCAGCCTTCTCGTTTTTAATACTTCTGGCATTTAAATGAACTATAGAGAAACCTCTAGCAAAATCAGGCCACTCACCCATTATCGTATGGATTATTAACAGTTTGACATGTTATCACATAGAGCAAGTATACAAGCATTGGAATTATCATCATTTTACTAGCACAAAGCGAATAGAAAAATGCATTGAGAAAAAAGATAACCCCCCCCCCGTCCCCTCCCCCCCAGAGAAAGCACTCAGCGCTGATGGCCGTCTAACCCTGTCATAAAAATATTAGGGTCCTGGTCTTGCCCTTACCCTCCCCACCATACAGTTTAACACGAGTATAAGAATAGTAAGAAAAATGAAACCAAATATAATTATAATGATTCCATATAGGGCAACATCCAACACACACATATTGAACCGTCTTGTCGAAAAGCTGAGTATAATTACAAATTCGGAATCAGGCCGACAGGTGGCGGCACTAAAGGGTTATTAACCATGACACTTTCGTCGACGAGATACATACCGGTAGCATATTCGGGCTCGTTTTATACAAGTATCACATGTCAACCAACATGCTCCCTCAGTCACAATTTTTATAATATTTTATCAAGTGAATCTATACTAATTAATTGAATGATATCTCTATTTGAACACATTAGATTTAATTTGGAACATGATGTCTGGTAAGTAAAATTCAGAAAATTATTAATGAACTAGTACCGGTATTACAAAAATATAAAAATATAAAGCAACGAGTCTCTAGATGCCAGGGGGTGGAGTCTGTTTCCTGATGTTGTCCCTTAGCGTACATAGTAGTTTACCATGTAAGTTTTGACCTGGGTAATTACCATTGTGACACCTGTCCTTTTGGCCTAGATGTAGACCAACTCCCCACACAGGGTGGAAGCTGGCTTCGTAGAGCAGGTTTGCACCAGTCGACAGCAGGTAGTTTTTTCTTGATTCGTCACTGAATTTAATAGCATTTAGTTGGTAGAGAGTCTGTTCTGCTACCTTGTTCCAGTCATTGGTATCACGTATCTTTTTGCCCTCAGACATGATTTGATAGGGGTCTTGTAGAGACATGATGATGAAGGCTTGTTTCTCGTCGTTGCCGATGACAGCTTTCTGATGTTGGAAGCCTTGTTCGACACTGGAGTAGACTTGGTCATGAAAATTAATCTGGCAGGGGTAGAGGTTGGATAAACGGTTGTGCTGGGAGCAAAACATGAGTCCATCTTGTGTGTAAGCCGTCGTCGCTGCTTCCATAGTCAGGTCTGGGTGTGGAAGGTTATGCAGCCTGTGGTGACCGTATGATACTCCATATATGATGACAGAGCGTTGTCTCAGCTTGCAGTCATAATTCTTGCCTCTGGCCAAAAAAAACATGGACCTGAGGTCAAGAAATTTGCGTCGTTCGTCTTCATTGAGCTCATCCCCAATGGAGATGTTGTTCCACCTGTCGAGATCCTTGAGGAATTTCAAGCCTTTAATCAATTCAGCCTTGCATTGCGCGCTGTAGAAGCTGACGCGTATGGGACGATCCTTTTGTTTACGTTGGTTACCTTGCTGGCCGCGTTGACCGGGGGCGCCATCTTGGTTTCTTTGTTGTCGTCTGAAAGGGCCGACTCGTACCACACTTTCAATAAGTCCCGTACCAAAGTCGCATCCCGTATCAATGAGCAGTTGGTTAGCAATGTCTAGCAGATCTTCATTTCCATTTTCGGGTTGGCCTTCAATTACGATGACCTTTTTGGACTCATCTTTTTCCAGTTTCTCATGTCGTAGTTGGTGCTCAGCTATTATGCGTGTAGAAGCGTCGGCAATCACTGACAGTCTTCCATAGTCGGTGTCAGACTTTGCTAGCGAGTTGTTTACTTTTAGGAGACTGGAGGCATTAGCATCAAGGCTCTTTCTAATGTCGTCTAGAAGTGTAGTTTGCGTAGCACTATTAGTATTTACCGTGTCAATGGAGGTTTGAAGCTGTTTCAGGGTGGCGGCGGTTGTGACAGCGAAATCTTCTTGTGCTGTCAGTCTCGAGTCAAGCGCGTTTATGGCTTCAATGATCTCGGCTGGCGTGGCTCCAGGTAAAATCAGGGCAGTGCCGGTTCTGCGTTGCTGTCTGGTCTCCATAATGTCGATGCTCCTGTGCAGTGTACCTTCGTGGTTCGAATGAATCCTTTTTCGGCCCTATATTGTTAGTTTGACGAGTTGTTATGCCGGAAGGTGGGGGAGCTCAGGTTTGCCGCGTCAACCCATGGGCGCCATGTTGTCTCGGTATTGAATACGGTATATCATTTTGGGCCGTACATATTTTTGCGAATTATGCAGAAATTTAAAAAGAATAAGTGAAAATGTGTACAGCAGAAACAAATATACAGTATTGCATTTAAAGTGCCAAATTTCGGAAAACCAAATATCTAAATAATTATACACAAAGAATTCTTAAAGATGTATACACACTAAGATATCTATGATTGCAGTACTCAATTTAGGACCTGCTGGCAAGGCAGAAAAGGGGATTCATTAATAAGTTCATGCATTGTATAGCTAATTTCTTTGACAAATTAACAGAGCAATATGATAAGCGCTATCTATCTTTCAATTGGTATCCCCCAATGTGGCCCATAATGACCTCATACCCAGTGAACAAAAAACGTTATACAACATTTTATAACATGTTATAACGATATTTAACGTTTCTCTAAGGCTCCTTACTATGGCATAGCTTTATAAATGTATAAAGTTTTAAAACGTTATTTTGAGGTAAAATAAAGATTTTCCAGTTAGCTGGGTATTCTGGGGGCTTGTTGGCGGGTCCCAGGTTGAGTTTGGCCGATATGCTGCCATTAGACATTAGCACTGTAAGGCTTGGGGGGGTAGAGCATTATGATGTGCTGAGTGTCACATAGCTGATCATGATGGATAGCTGAGTCAACTCTGAGATTATTTAGATATAGGCTATAATTATCTTTTGGAAAAAAATATTTTCCACGGTTATAAAATCAACTCTGAAAGCAGTGGGGTTGAAATTCTGATGTTAAGATTCATGTGGAATGCCGCTTTTGACTAGGCTACCTTGAATATAACATCTGACGCCATATTGACCTGTAGTATAAAATGTGCTTTATTACCTGTGTTTATTATGTTTATCATGCTTATCTACATATAACATTGTGTTTGAAGATGTAGAGTTTTCCCACGACTCCCCTTACAGCCTAAGATGTAAAACAGGTCTAACTATTGATTCTTTGAAAGGAAAGGGCCCCCCCCCAAAAAAACAAAAAAAAAACACACCTTATTTGCATGGGAGGAGGGGGACCTTTCTTTATTTGCCGACGTTATATATCAACAGAGATCTTTTATTTACTGGACTGGACAAATATACGAACACGTGTAATGATGGAGCTGCTCACCTTGACTACCCGGTAATAAAGATAAATGTTATCAAAAATAAAGATGATTTGAATTACCTCCATAGTACTAGGAAGGCGTTTCACGGTATCATACGGAGGGTCCGTATGTGCTTTTTTTGCGTTTCAGTTCATTTTTGCATTTCAGCTCAACATGTCCGCATCTTACGGAAAAAGATATGGCCGTATGTATATACGGCCGGCCGGCCGTATATACTTACGGCCATAATTACGTTTCAGCTCAACATGCGGAGCATCTTTGGCGCATTTAGTCAAAAATATACTGAGGGGTAGGGGGGTGGTATGTCAAATAATGCACATATACCCTGTTTTTTAGGGCCGTATGTGTCTTTTGTGTGCCGTATGTGACTTTTGCTCCGTATGTGTCCAACTTCTACCTTTATGATCAAAGAAAAAAAAAATATATACATTGACTTTCAAAGAAATTATACCAAAAAATGTCTTTTCTTCTGTAACTCTGTGAATAATGGCCCTACAGGGCTAAAACTCTGCGTAGAGACTCCTTGTGTATAAACGCTGGTAGCCAATAGCCATCACAGTACAGAGCTGGCTGGGCGCCAGAGGTGAAGAACAATGGTTTAGGTCCACAGACCTCCCCCATTTGGCTTGCGATCTCCATTCCCTTATATTTATATATATATGAGAAGAGTTGAGGCCAGCATGACTTAGCCTCTAGTTGGCAGCACCAACACAGCCCGGAATTTACACTCAGGCTTGCTGTACATGGTAGGCAACACACGCTCTGTACTCTGATAGCTATTGTCTGCCACCTCCACAAGGACATGGATCCACACAGGGGAGAAACCTCTCTTGTGTTGCCTACCATGTCTGTAAACTTCTCCTTTTTAAAGTGCTATATATATATGTAATAAAATCGCCCTAGAATTATTTTAACGAGTAAATAAGTTAAGTCCAGTTTCTACCTTCATGATAAAAGAATAAATAAAGAATTATATGGCTTTTCGGAGAAATTACATTAAAAAGAGTCTTTTCTTCCATAACTCGGTAAATAATGGCCCTACACAGCTGAAAATCTGCCTATAGACTCCTTGTGTTTAAACAGTGGTAGACAATAGCTATCAGAGTACAGAGCTGGCTGGGCGCCAGAGGTGAAGAAAACACTCCAAATCCAGTGCCTTTCCCGACCTTTCCTACCTCTTCCCCGACCTCTCCTGTCCCTTCCCAAACCTCTCCTGTCCCTCCCCTGTCTCTTCCCCAACATACGGACCCTATTTATACCCTCCCCAGCCTACCTCCGTATGTTGCTACATATCATGACGTCACAGAGGGAATTCCCTAGGGGTTTCCCGGAATGTAGACTGGTTTTTGCACATTTTTCTAAAAGAGACAGGTGACAATGTCTGTATCTTGAGAGGGCCGTATGTTGGATGCCGTATGTTGATATTTTGTATAAAAAGATACAGAGGGTATCCGGAGGGTCAAAAGAAACGGAAAATTAGCATAGGTTATATTTTGTCCGCATCTTGACCGCACATTTGGGCCGGTTGTTGGTTACCCTATATATAAAAATGGGTTACTCCTTCGCTGGTTAGAAATTCCAATTTATTGACTGCTTCATTATAGGGTACCCTTGGGGTACCAGATGAAGCAAAATTTTGTTGGTTACCCTATATATAAAAATGGGTTACTCCTTCGCTGGTTAGAAATTCCAATTTATTGACTGCTTCATTATAGGGTACCCTTGGGGTACCAGATGAAGCAAAATTTTGTTGGTTACCCTATATATAAAAATGGGTTACTCCTTCGCTGGTTAGAAATTCCAATTTATTGACTGCTTCATTATAGGGTACCCTTGGGGTACCAGATGAAGCAAAATTTTCAGGCTATGAACCAGTTAGGAAAGTCCCAGCTAACTCGACTGGTGATTCCATATTAAGTCTACTAATATGTTATGGGACTCTTATATAAGTATCTTACTCCCAATAAAACTCTTCCCATAATTCAATTCTTATTAAAAGAAAAACGACAACCATTACATGGGATAACAATCATACTCTCGCACAGAGTGCCTGGCAACAAGAGGAAACAAACACCACTGAAATCCGCCATCGTTTTTGCCTTTTTTAGAGCGCTAAATTAACATACTTATAGCATTATGGGGATCAAATACAGGTTAATTCTAAAGGGAATATCCAAGTGGTTGTCTCATTTAAATATGATATTAAAACGCGTTATAATGATAGAGCTATGCCAGCTTAAACTTCCGAGTCAAGCCCCTCCGAAAGAATCTGTTGAGTGAGGTTGCTACAGTAGCGGCGTGCAAATGTTACCATGGTAATATATGTCAGAAGGACGCTGCACAGAGGCAAATATCAGCTCTGTGGAGAGTCTCTTTCGGCCTGCAAGAGTCCAGCATTGTCAGACTGTGGCATGAGGACCCAGCATGGCCAGACTTTCAAGCAAGTTTGCCAAAGTCCAGCCTGTTATTGAATGTCCAGCCTAGCCTGACCCTCACTAGAATGGCCCTTGACCCATCTATTATAGTCCAGCAGTGCCTGACCCTTGTATGAGAGTAGTATTGGCGACATTGGCTGACTCTGATATTTGCCTGTGTGTGGCCTGCTCCCTGAGGGAAAACTTTGCCGCGCATCGTCCTGTGGTGTCTATATGCGCGAACAGGGTCGGGGGGGTGCTAGAACCGATGGGGGGGGGGTTGTAGAGTTTGACGTGAAAATTAGGGCACAGTTTGCCGTGAAAAGTGGGCACAGTTTGCCGTGAAAATAGCCCCCCCCACCCAGTCCCCGAAGGGCCTGGTTTTTATATAAAAATACGGTGAAACGCCTTCCAGCTGGCTTGTGTTTGTGTGTTCTTTTATATCAATTTACACTCAGTGCCCCATACTTAATGTTACTGTGGGACTGTTCACTTCCGGCCTGGGGGAATGGCAACTTGGCAGAGGCAGCCACACTTAATAAGTACAAGTATAGGACACCTCCCAAACTGATCAAACAATGTCTAACTGTTATATTTTTAACAGAAAAGCTGCCTTAAAGTACTTACCGTATTAAGTAGTTTAAACTGCATGAATGTTTGCATTCAAGTAAATCAAATATACTTAAAGAACACTTAAGCATATTTAATTTGAGCAAATGCCACTCAACTTCCATTATTGAGTTTGCTTAAATACAAGCATTCATGCCGGGCTTCAATCAGATCTCAGGCCAAATAAAAAAAAAGTTTTGTTTCAGGTAACATGGGAAGAAACTCTAGGGTCGGTAGGTCGGATTTTCTTCTTTTTTTTCACTTTTTTTTTACTTTCCCTCTAAAATTGACCCAAAAAAGTGTAAAGATGGGGAAATTTTTTTCCAAAATTTTGTAAACCTAAAATTGACCCCAAAAAAGTGTAAAAATATATAAATTTCTTCAAAATTACATATAAAAACGTACGGTCGGCCCTGTTTAGATAGGGTCGTTCGGGTGACCTGAAACAAACCTTCTTTTTTTTGGCCTCATCTCAGAGAACAAGAACCCCGTTGTATACATTTTCTGTTATTTTTAGATCCTTTTAATGCTCTTCTTAAGCACAGTATTTGCAGCAGATACTGGTGATTTTCAAATTACAGGTCCAGCATTCTGGTACGAGGATTGGTATGATGAACCGATTCAGTGTTGGCGATCGCGAATTACTCACCAGCAATGCATTGGTGCATCATCATACAAAAATGAACATGAGTCTTGATGATCATGCCAGCCTTAGGTAGTTAAATTCAGTCATTAACATACAAATTATAGATAATAGGGCCAGATCCATTTAGACTCAGTCTTTCCTCCATCACTACAATGTATAGGAAACATATATTTTCTATGTATCTATATAAAGCTATATTATATATATATATATATATATATTTATATATATATATATATATATTTGTATACAACATATATATATATATATATATATGTATATATATATATATATATATATATAGAGAGAGAGAGAGAGAGAGAGAGAGAGAGAGAGAGAGAGAGAGAGAGAAAGAGAGAGAGAGAGAGAGAGAGAGAGAGAGAGAGAGAGAGAGAGAGAGAGAGGGATTTATAGATATATTGATATCCTGAATACTATGATCTCAAAACAGGTCATATAGTCTCACTTCAGTGCATGATATATATATGATGATATGAATATATATAATGGATAATGGTACGATAGAAGGTAACAACACTTCAATTTCCCTCTCAACAAAGCATGGGTACCGTATATAACATAGGGACATGGCAATATGATGCAATAGGTGGTCGACACATGGTACTATGTCGGAAATAGGTGAGCTTACCTTATATGTGTTTAGATCTTCATGATTGCACATGTAATATGAATAGGCATATGGCATATAATTTAAGCTGGTCTGGTGTTATTATAACGGAGATTACGACTGACTGGTTTTCTCATGGTTCATTACATCTCTAATGTAACTTTAAGTACTAAAAGAGGATTACACATACAACTAATTGCATATGGATCAATTCAACTGGGTCACAGTTCTTTAAGCCTAATTGCGTCTGAAAGGAGGATTATATTTGTAACATTTAGATCTTCACATTGTTAGCCTTCTAAGGGTTGCATTTTGCATCAGATATAGTGGCGCCATGAAGCACTATGCGGCTTTTACAGTTATTGTAAGTAAATATCTGGATATCGGGATTATTTTGTGATTTTTTCCCCATAGTTT
This sequence comes from Harmothoe impar, assembly GCA_947462335.1. Lineage (NCBI taxonomy): Eukaryota > Metazoa > Annelida > Polychaeta > Phyllodocida > Polynoidae > Harmothoe > Harmothoe impar. The sequence goes on along the minus strand of OX381717.1, from coordinate 12,419,661 downwards.
CTAATTATGCTTCAGTGTACAATAATATGTAGACATTAATTGCCAGCCAACCTATTCCTTATTTCAGCAACAAAGATGCAGGAACATGTGAAGGCACTTTTAATACAACATAGGAATGGGTTCATAACTGAAGGATATAGAGTCACTTGTGGATGGAGGTTTATATTAGTTTGGCCTGAAACACCAACACCCTACAGTAGCACTGGTAGTCTATGTACATAGAGAGAAGAAACAGCATCAAAAGGGAGTCCAGGTTGCCTCCAGAATAACTCCCCTCTTTAGGGGAGCCCAGGTTGCCTAAGGGAGCCTAGGAGTCTCTCCGGCTGACCTTAGGGAGTCACCTGGGGGAGTCATATGACCCACACAGCTATATGACTCTCCCAGGTGACTCCCATAGGTCAGCTAGAATGTCACCTAGGCTCCCTTAGGCGACCTGGACTCCTCTAAACAGGGGAGTCATTCTGGAGGCAACCTGGAGCCTGTTTCTCTTTGGTAATCGTGGGTAAAAATGTATTTCTAAACGAATTTCCTTGAGTGAACAAATACAATCATATTCGTTAGCAAAATCATTTACTTACCTGAGACATAATAGAAAGTAAGAAATACAAAAATAATGATCACTCAAACGTGCTCGTTACTACACCATTTTTTAGTGCAAACGTGGTCGTTTCTAAAGAGAGAAAGCCTGCTGGACTCGCTTTTGACGCAGTTTTTTCTCTCTGTATAGATAATTGTCCAGGCACCTGGTTCAGTTCGCTTGTTCTTGCTACAAGAGCCATACGTCTGGGCTCCAGCACAGTGATCTGTCATCCATGTTAATGTCTTATGTCACTTTTGGCAGATGGCTGCAACTCTAGGCGCCAGGGGAAATTAGGCCAAAATAAGTTATTGCACATTAACCCTTTAAGAACAGTATGTAATCTTAAACTTTGTAACGCACTCCACATTCTTTAAAGAGTTTGCATTATCCCATAGGGGTATGGTGTTCTGATGAAAATACTGGTTATGAACCGATTGTTTTTTGGCGTGTTCATATGCTATAAGCCAAGTTTTAACCCCCCCCCCCCCAAACAAGTGCTACGAGTTAACCCTTTAAAGACAGCATAATGCCTAAATGCATCATGCCCTAATGCATAAATGCAGCCCTGGTGAGTAACTCACCAGTACTGCATTCAAGTATTATGCCGACCCTATGAGGTTAGGACACTCCCAACGGGTACGCATGATATTGATGCACCAATGTCACACCGGCGAGTTACTCGCTATTTGAAAGATAATGTCATCTTTTAGCAACATGCCGTCCATAAAAGGTTACTTATACACACTGTGTAAAACTGAAATGCAACATAAAATAGTGCAACTAAATACTTTTTTTATGAACATGATCTTCAGAAGTACATCACAGGTTTTCAGAGAACTAAGATGTGTAGATGTTGATATCATGATGTCAAATGTTATTGATAATCTTGTTGCATAATAAAACAAATATAAGCAACACTGTAGACCTCGTACATATACACATTACCGCTGAGGTTATTTGATATCACCACCAGAAGTATAGCAGTAGTGTACCCCCCACAGAGCCCCAGGTACACTGCTGCCTTTGTAGTCAGATTATAAGGCTTACTAACGGCGGATTATCTCGGTAATTGTATTAATGCTGTCCCTGGCAGACTGCCACCCACACCACAGGGAGGTGGATAGGTTGGGGGCCCAGCTCTCAAAGCCTGATGGGTGCTGATTGGAGAGAGTTCCAAATCGGAGTCTTTGTAATTATTTTTTTTATTTTAACTGGCTCATTCTTTGTAGATTGAAGTGTTCTGAGGGAGTTTAACCTTGCCATTCAACAAAGATGTATTTTACCTTGAGATTGGTGTATTCTGCGTCTACAATGTTCTTGTTTGACAAAAATGGGGGGGGGGGGTCGAAAATGCTTCCTCCTCCCTTTCAACTTCAAAGTTGGGAGGACCTGGACACCCAGGCCCCAGGCCCCAGGGTTCTGCCACCACTCCCTGCTGGTTCATTTTCCATGTTGCGTAGTTTCCACTTTAAAGATGGCATATCAGCTAAATTTGGGTGACTTTTAACTAATGCTATATCACTTTTGTATATCATGTGCTATACATATTCCCCAACTAATAAGGTGATTGGCAGTATATATAAACACATGAAATTAGCACAAGCAGTGCCATAATCTTTACAGTAGGCCGACACTAAAACTCCCTATGTGTTTATACTGCATGGTTCAGTGCTTTCCCTATTAGCTTAGTTCCCAGCATGCTCACTTAGGGGGGACACTGAGTCAGTAAGGTGAATAAGCAACATTGTTTTCTATCTCAAATCATGCATTTATAGGCAAATATATTTAACATTGAGTACTGCATTTAAATGATATCCATTATGAAGAAACGGTTTGGGAAGTCTATAAGCTGATATATACCATTTTAAAGCTTGATACAATCCTGGAGTGTATCATGCTCAGGGTTGATACTCTCTTGGAGTAAATAAGAAACCGGTCAGTGTTATTGTGTATGTTCTAAGATGCTGGGCAGGTTATACTCGCCCAGATTCGGAAGACCCTGGTAACAATCACCATGACCTTGAACTTAGATTTGAGCAATCCCTGCTGGTAGGTTGGAACCAGTGAGCAGGAACCAAAATGTATGATGGTGGTAGTTCCATCAAACTTTCTGGTTCCTGTTCTTGTACCTGTTCACAGGTTCCAAGCTAAGCACAGGGACTGCCTAAACCCAGCTAAATCCAAAGTCCAAGGTCATAGTGATCGATGTTTCCAAGTGCCCCTCTATGAGAGAATAGCACATAAGACAAGTGTAGGCGAGTCACTGAACATTTCCCATAGTCTTCTTAGTTTTCGATACAATCCTCCATCTGTTTGGTCTTTGTGATGTACAGTTTACATGAACATATTAAAAGTAAAAGACAAACATGCTATATTTCACTTATGGCTATGTAATACAGGCTAGTAAACTATAGACTATACTTTGTGAGTACTGTACAATGAGCAGTAAACTATAGACTATACTTTTGTGTAGGGACTGTAGAGTAAACTCGTTCATTGAAACCAATGGTATTGAGAAGTGCATACTAAAGGGCCATTTCTAGATGGAATCAGCTAAAACCACAGTATACACTCATAGAAGGTCTAAGCGCCTTTAAAATCTCTATAAAGAAAGACTACAAAACGTGTTTCATGTAAACCAGCTCTTTCTCTATTTTTTATTCTGCTTTTAATATTGTAAAGTGGCTATCTAGCCGTCATTGAATGTGACACTCCTGTTAACTCATCACTCATCTCATCTCATCTTATCCGTGCATTAATTTGATTAGTGAACCTTACTTTCCTTTGTCAAAAATGATGTAAATAATTAACTTGGTGATCGCCATATCGTTTTTCAACGCTAAACATATACAGAACAGTCAAGGGGTCCTAGCGGAGTTAATGCAATGCGCATGTGCTAGGTTAATTTCATTTTTCATTTTATTATGTAATTTGTTATTATTCAACCCAATAAAACACTTTTTAAAAAAAACAAAAAAAACCACTTCAGACTATACTTTGTGAGGGGACTGTACAGCAGTAAACTGCACACTATACTTTGTGGGGGGACTGTAGAGTAAACTGCAGACTATACTTTGTGAGGGGACTGTACAGCAGTAAACTGCAGACTGTACTTTGTGAGGGGACTGTACAGTCAGACTTGCATCAATAATTAGTCACATTGATCTACTTATTACAAGTTGTCGACAACTTATCACATTACACCCGTTACACCTACTTACGTGAGCACAGGCCTTAATGCTCAATGCTTTGTGTTCCTTTGCCGTTATGATGTACTAGAAAAGTCCACGGAAATTTGTACAGCATGAAACAAAGTGCATTTTCAATAATTAGGGCTCTTTTTTTAAATATAATTATGATGACAGATCTTCAATCTCTTGTCTTGTCCTGTAGCTATTATAATATATGATAGTGTACAATATAACAACACTGTTGAACTATGTTGAATTGAAGTACATCGGTCATGTCCAACTGTATGTAAATATTATGCTATTGGAAAGCAATTTGTATGTGTCATAGTGCTATAGTACAGTTAGTGTAAAATGGTATTTACTCATTCCACTGCATGAAAACTCCTGTTTAAGTATATTTAAGGTTTTCTTAAACAACCAGGAAATGTCATGGCAATGTCATATGACATTTCCGGTAAATGTAGGTTCACCCTAAATTTACTGGAAATGTCATATGATATTTCCGGTAAATTTAGGATGACCTTTAATTTGCTGGGAATGTCATATGACATTTCCGGTATATTTAAGATGACCTTTATTTCACTGGGAATGTCATTTGACATTTCCAGTATATTTAAGATGACCTTAAATTGACTGGAATTATCATATGAGGGGCAGGTGGCCGTGGGACAGGTGTGGCGGCATTTGTGGCACTTTAGGTCCGCCTGGAGGATGCCTGTGGCCCCTTGTCCGTGCCCTGGAGGGGCAGGTGGCGGTGGGACAGGGTTGGGGGCGTTTGTGTTTAAGTTTGTAATAATTTTTTCAGATAGTAGACTTTCATAAGTATACATGTTATTATAGATTTCCAGCATACATAATATACAAGATTTTCATGTTTATATACATCTATATATACATTCATGCACTCTGAGTACATAGAAATAGAAGATATTTCCCTTGACACATAATGGCATAATTTTAGTTTGAAGAGTCTACACTGAATAGGGTGCCGCCAGGAGTTTGCCTATTTTTCCATTGGCCACCTATTATCCTTTTTCAAATATCCCCTTTTATAAATTGAAACTCTTAATAGTAATAGTACAATTTTATATTATATGGCAATAAATGTCATTATTATACCTGTTGTATAATTGTAAATAACCTTCCGTGAATTGTAATTAAATTCACAGATACATGTCTCATAAACAACATTTTAATTACATGTTGTTCACTTAAGCTACCTGTATAGCATTTTAACTATTATAAATTTTAACTATTATAAATAATTGATTTCAAGTATAACTAATCATTATTTTTAAGATTAATGTAAAACTTGTTTGTGAGTGTGTTCACATGATTCTCGGAACTATGGATGCAGTGGTGCTGACTCTCTGCGTTACCGATTACCCGAAAGACATTATTGGGAACCCACTTCCCAGAACCCATAAAGCTCTGTGACGTCAATGGTACCCAAGCCCCATTGGATGAAGGGCACATTAAACCCACGCTGGGTATTTCCCTGTGCGGACAGTCACGATACCCCGTCATGGGCAGGGATTACATCAGTGGTTATTTTGAGTAACATTACAGCATTACCCACTTTAATATTTGGATGAGGTGAACTATAAGACTGAGATGGTTCTCTCATAGAATCAGAGAGGATACCGAAAGGACCATCACCACATCACTGAAGATACACCTCTCTCCAGCATGGGACATCAGGCCATGAGCTGCTCGTCATGCTGCTCACACTGGGGCAGACTGCTCCCATGCTGTCATCATTGAGAACTGACACTCTACCAACTACAGGATTGTGATTGTGAACTTATAGTTTGGACACTATACATTTGTGTGTATATTGGAATCACTTCAGATTGGAAAACAGTTTAGAATTATTGTACTTCAGGTTGGAATTATTAAAAGTACTTCTTTATACAGCAAAGCAGTTCCTCATCTATAATACATCTTTAACCTATAACAGAGAACGCTGTTATAAATTGGTGGAGAACCGGGGCATAACAAAAGAGCCCCAGCAATAATCCTATGTGGATAAAACGTGCTGCTGTTAATAGTTAAACAGCTTTAAGGAAGGCATCATGCCTTAATGCATCATGCCCTTGGTCATCATGATGTATGAATGCAAGTTACTCCCCAGTGCTGCATTCAAGCATCATGCCGACCCTATTGGGTTGAGACAGTGCCGTAGTGTCGACATGACACACCAATGCAGCACTGGTGAGTCACTTGCCAGGGCTGCGTTTGTGCGTGATGACGACAAACGTCATCTTTTAGTAACATGCCGTCCTTAAAGGGTTAACAGCTCTCCACCCCAGCTCTGTCCACACAGCACCCTGCTGCTACATATAACACTGCAGTAAGGCCAACAGAAAAATAGTTATGTTCAGGTATTCAGACCGACCCTATATTTTTGCCATACCCTAATTTTTCTCCCTTTTTCAAAAGGCACTTTGGTTTTTTTCCGTAACAAAAAACTTCAATTTTTTACTGAAATTCATGGGAAAAGCGAGAAATATTCGCTTATTATCTTTAAATTAGGGTTAAAAAAATAAAATCGACCTACCGACCCTATTCTTTTTGGCCATATTACCTGAACACAACTATTTTGTAGGCCTACAAGGGCTACTTTACAACACAGCTGTAGCACTTTGACTGGTCAACCGGAGTAGGCAGCCATCTTTCCTAATTTGTGACCAATTCTGAAATATCCAGGAATTGCCATGTCGTGGTGAGAGCTTGTGGACCATCTCTACGAAATCAGCTGCTTTTTTTTTTAATAGCTTGAAATTTCACATTCTTTGAACATTTATGGCGAGGATTTTGCCATCTAGGGTCTAACAGCCTAAACAATATCTTCTTTGTATCTTGGTCTTTGGGAATAATTCACATTTTAGGTGATTTCGAGTTGACAAGGAGCCGAGTCAGGAATGTGAAGGGGGTCTTATGCCATTATGCAAAAAAGAATAGATATTGAATAAATCTGAACATCTGGCCTTCCGAATAGGGGTTATTTTTCAACATAAACATAATTTTAATTCATACCTTTTTAGGGGGAGGTTTTTCTTTAGATAAAATCACTGTCTTTTCCATACTGTCATGTGAATATGCCTCCATTTGATAGCTCAAAAGAGGGATTTTCCATGCTTATTCTTTTCTTCTTTTTCCCTCTGCCTCTTGAGAAATATGACTTGTAGGGCAGCTTTTTTTAAAATAAAGTTTCCCTCCCTCTTTCCAATATATTTGGCAGTAAACGTCCAAAATCCAAGTTATCAAAATAAGGTGGCCTAACCTGCCGCTACCCTATACACCTGCACCTACCCCATGTAGTGTTTACACTCACCTTCCCGCCACAAAGTCGGCTGTTGACTTAACAGACGACATTTAGAGTGGACAGCCGACTTCTGGGTTCAGCAGACGTCTTTTGACTTTGAAGTCAGAATTAAATACAAATAAAACATCTGAGTGAGACCTTTCTTGTACATAAACAGTACCACACGAGTCCTTAATAAAACGTATCAGATGAGTTTATAAACGATGTATTATCAGCACAGCTCTGCAGGGCTCATAATACACCATGAGTCTGATAAATATAGTTGTATTTGGGTACTTAGGTCTGCTGACCTTAAAGCCTTAAAGCAGCCCATTCAGCAAGGAGAGTTAAAAAACCTACTAGGCAGAGTTGTGGTAATTAAGCTCGCATGTTAGTAGTATTGTATGTATCGGAACGGGACTATAGTTAAGTACTGTTTATTACTCAATCGACCTGCAGCCAATCAGAGGCCTCCCTTTTGGCGGGAAATTCAAAAGCAGCCAATGAGAGGCCTCCCTTTTGGCGGGAAATTCAAATAGGTCACGTGACCGGAAGTGACCTACTTCCGGTCACGTGACCTTTGGGCGGGAAATTCAAATAGGTCACGTGACCGGAAGTGACCTACTTAAGAGGGTCACGTGACCACCATGTTGGCGGGAAATTCAAATAGGTCACGTGACGGGAAGTGACCTACTTAAGGGGGTCACGTGACTACTAGGTTGGCTTTCAAAATAAGTCACTTGAGATTTTGATGGATAAATAAATTTAAAAAAAGAAAAAAAAAGCAAGCTGAAAAAAGCTTGCTAAAAAATAATTTAAAAATGTGGCTCTTTTTTTCTAGGGGGGGAGGGGCACTCTGGGGGGCACTCTTTAAGATGCATGGGGGGGGAGGGGGGGAGGGGAGGGGTAGGGTTTTTTAAGAGTGAGACTCGCTTCTCTGCCCTCTCTAAAAGAGAGGGCAGAGAGGCGAGTCTACTTACCATGAAAGGTATCATGATCGCGTTTATGATGATGTGCATCATGATGTGACTATCTTACAACCCTATGAGAAATAAGCAAGACATGGGCGTACTTACACGGGCTATTTGTAAACTAATGAATGTGACTTCTTCGTTAAAATCAGTATCTACAACTCTTTTAAGCCTAAGGCTTTTTCTTGAGTTTATTCTTTTGTTCAATTTCGGGCCCACCTCAAAAGAGGAATAGGCCCTCTGTAGCACTTGTCGCTTGCTCATCAATCAGAGCCGGGGTGTAGAAGGCCCCTGCCCTGTCGGGTACGTTCTCCCTCTGGTACGTTTTTGGTTAGTTTGGAGCTCTCAGTCGACTGTCTTATCCACCTTAAAAAAACCAGACTTTCGGTGTCTCATGATAAAACTGGTGCCTTATACTAAGCGCCGGATTACTTTCTCATTTTTTAGTGTTCTATCCGATGCTTATTTAATTTTTGCACTGATAAAAACGGTTAGCTTGTACAAACACGCGGTCTATTTAAGTGTTAAGTGTAGAAAATGAACAGAACAGTGCACAGAAAATAGAGCTACCGACTACATTTCGCCCAGTCACTCAGCGGAGAACAAAAGAACTACTGACGTAGTGTACCCGCTATTCCGACAGTTGGCGCCACCGTTATACTTTTCCCGCGTGCGACATGAAGCCCTGGGGCGGGTACTGGCTGTTTTGGTTGTAGGTACCGAAACATAAAAAACTACAGCCAGCCCAATGTCATGGTGAGACAGCTCTCTTATTTTTACCTTGAGTAGCGTCCGTAGGGCCTATGACAAAACCTAGTCCCGTACACTGAGCAGCTTGAGGTCTGAAGGCTCATACAGAAAAATGTGTGGGTGTGTGGGTGTGTGGGTGTGTGGGTTGCTTTACGCCTTAGTTAACAGCTATGGTCATTTCAAGAGCGGTGATGGTGATCGAATCTATTGGCCCTTTTACCGAGACAAGGGTTCTTTTACATCCCACACTACATAGCAGAGAGACGTCTAGCAGCCCCTAGAGGCCCCGCAGGGGGCTCGAGAGGTGCCGTGGAGAAGAGCAGATATCTACGAGAGGCCACGCCAACAACCAAATTCTATCTTTATCCCGCGAGAAAAGGAGATAAGGGTCAAGGTTATGAACTATCAAAAGATTTTAGAGTAAATTAAGTTATGAGATATTAATATAATGTACATATCTAGGGCCCGATATAGGGCCTCTGCAGATCCCCCTTCAGGGCCCCGATCCATGAGGCCTTAGAAACGGAGCTGGGTCATGTAACCAAGGGAGATCAGCAGTTGTTGATGTCGGCGCTGCCGATAACGCTGGTAAATGACCGTTTTACTCATGTTTAGAGTCAGAATAGCTTGAGTATTACTTGAATATCGAAGAGTAGAGGTCAAATTACCCCAGACAAGGTGTTTCCATCTAGAAATTCTCGACAGTATTTCCGAAAATTGCAAATATTGGTCCCAGCCCCACGGGGCCCCATACCGAGTATTAAAAGTTTGAGATGCAACTTTCATTCATGCTGTTGACCAATCAGGGGGCTCTGTTTTTACGACCTTGACTACATAGTAAAAGTGATTGACAACGTCAGATATCACTTGACGACGTCAAATATCGATCTGATATTTGATCCCTTGATATTTGATTCAAAACCCACATCGAGTGGGATAAAGCCTTTTATCATCTTTTGATTGTGAGGCATACACTTTTCTTACACACAACAGCTGTCATCTATCAAGGGGCTCTGGATAGGGGGTCCCCATGTCGAATGTCGATCTTAGAAAATGACCATGTCACATGACAATGTCACTTAATAATGTTCATATCCCATGTCGATTTTAAGAAATGTTCATGTCACCTGTCACTATGATTTTTTGGGCCTCATGTCACTTGTCATTAGACCTCATGTCGTTTGTCGATTATAAGAAATGGTCATGTCACCATATCGAATTTAGCGGTCCACATCCATTATCAAGTGTCAGGGCATGTTGGCTGCTTGAACACGTAGTCTGTCATCACCCTTGTTTCTGTGCCTTATCTAAACAGGCAATTAGTGGCCGCTAGCCGAGAGTACCTCCCTGGTCGCCTCTCCCGAATCTGCTAGACGTCTCACTGATAGGAGTGTGTGGGTGTGTGGGTCTGTGTGTGTCTGTTCGGTCTGTGTGTGCACGCGTCTTGCGGACCACTGTTAAGCCTGTGGTTGGAGAGCGCGACATAGCCGCTTGCTACACTCTCTAAACAGAGGTCCGCAAGACTAGGCCGGATCGCGCTCTTGCTTAAAGGTGCACCTCAACTCAGTGCGCCTTTAACAGCCGCCCCAAATAGGTGAAGTTCTTGACGCGGCACAGCGCCTCCCACCAGTAGCCAATCAGCGCGCCGAACGCCGGACACACCTCCACCGTGTGAGCCTCTAAGTAGGTCACACGAATCATACTAAGATGCCGATCTCTTCTGTCGGTTCGTCGCGGTGGCCGTGAGTGATCGCACGGTCGCCAAGATTCACTGCCTTGATTGGCAGAGGGGGGGGCTGATTACCCCCCGTCGGATGAATTGCGGCGAAACCATAATCAATTTTTCGCTGTTTTAGATAAAAGAGATCCAGAGCTATCCGCTCGTCCAAGAATTATTTTTCTATCAGCCCGGGATCACCCTCAAATTAAGGCCTAAAGTCCAAAAACCCAAAATTTTTTCCCTATGGGATTTCAGTGTCTAAGCGTTTTTTGCAGCCCCAAGGAGCAGCTCACGGGCTCGAACCCTGTAAACGCTTTGACGCGCTTTCGTCGCCTTAGGCGACGTAGACCTACCCTATTTTTTTTTGGACCATGTTACCTGAACACGGATTATTTTTTTGTTTAGCCCAATGAGCTCACAGCTAGACTAGATACCTCATGTTTTGGATTGGAGAAATCAGCAGAGCAATAAAAAGCGCGGTGAGGCTAGTGTGGCCCCTGTGAGTTGTAAAATTGGTGCTAAATGTGGTAACCAGGCGGATGCTGAGTTCATTGATATTGTCCGTTAATGATACTTAAGGTGGGTGTTGTCTAAAGTTTTAATTGATATTACCAATGTGGCCAATAATGACTTCACAGTTGGGGCCCTCGCCCGCAGGTCCCAGATTCAGGGTATTCTTTGTTTATTGTGTGGCCCCTAAAGAGGGGCCGAGGCTGCCACTGTGCTATGCAACAGCAGCTATTAATTACGCTTCATGTTGGGCAGCATGGATCACTTGATGGGTGATACCTCAAAGCTCAAACACGGCAGAGCCGTGTGTGGCATGCGAGGACCAGTGGGTCAGGGGTGATCCGTTGCAAACAGAATGCTGATCCGTGTGAGGTTCTGACTTTCTATAGTTTTTTATAAAGCTTTAGATATGGTGTGGTATTTTTCATCTCGCTATAGTTTAGTTGGTATTTAAGGAAACCGCCTCATTTCTATCAGAAATACACAATATTGAATTGTTTTTTATATTTTAATATATTAGAAGCGCGCTTTGTTGCCTATGTAGCTCATTATGCGTTGAAATGTTCGCGAGCATCGTAGGAATGTACAAAACCCCTATTGTGGCACCATCTGACGAAAGAGCGGAGAACTATACTAGCGCGTTTCGTTATTCACATCTTTTGACAGGGACTTGGTTGGTGGCTTTACGCCCTAATTAACAGCTGAAGTCATTTCAAGGGGGGTGATAGTGATCGAATCTATGGATACCTGAAGGTGGAAAGCACACACCCTACACTTTTACCGAGGCAATGGTGGTGCTGCTCAAAGGGTGTGGCGAGCTAGACTGGAGGATGTAATAACTAAGCAGCAGAAGGACCAAAAAGACAATCTCGTAGTAGTAGGTCTACTTAGATCTTGAGTAGCCGCCCTTGTGGCTATAATTACCTAGACTAGTTGGCTCTGCCAGCCTGGTCAAGTGAAAATTGGTAAGGAGACTATGAACTAAGCTAACATCTCATAAGTATTACTTACCACCCCCTCACACCCGTTTAACAACGGATTCAGGGTCTAATTATGGAGACCCTAGAGTAAGATTAACAATATATCCCAATGTCTGTAGTAGACATTTACGACATGCAACCTGCCCCCTAGAAGGGATAGATCTGACCACAAGTCCGCAAAATGAGACTCCCCCTCTGAGAGTATCAAGGTTTGCGTATAGTCTCTTGCAGGTTAATCTGTTATCTACCCCTTTGTCGACTTCGCCAAAATCCTGGGAGATTCACTTTAAACCTAAGGTCTACCCTTTTTATTCTTTGTTTATTGTGTGGCCCCTAAAGAGGGGCCGCGGTGTTGATTAATTACACCACATGTTAAGCAACATGAGATCAAACCTTCCTCAAAAGCGACAAGGCTCAGAGTCCTGTTGGACGGGAACCCTGTGTGGCATTTCAAGACACCTGGTTGAGTGATCTGTTGCAGATGCCGTTCCGTGAGAAGTTCTGACTTTATATAGCTTTTATATCGCTTTAGATATGGTGTAGTATTTTCAATCTCACTATAGTTTAGTTGATATTTCAAAGAATCTGCCTCATTCTATCAGAAATACACAGCGTTGACATGTTTCTTATATTCAATATATTAGAAGTGTGCTTTGTTGCTTATTATAGGTCATTATGCGTTTAAAATGTTCGCGAGTATCGTGGAAATGTACAAAAACCCTATTGTGGCGTCATCTGACGAAAAGAGCGGAGAACTACACTAGAGCATGTAATGGCCAGACCAGCAGGCGGCAGCAGAGTGGTCAAAAGACAATCTCGTAGTAGTAGGTCTACTTGCATGTTGAGTAGCCACCCTTGTGGTTGTAATTACCTTGACCACAGGTCCGCAATATGGAGCTCCCCCTCTGAGAGTATCAAGGTTTGCGTATAGTCTCCTGCAGTTTAATCTGTTATCTCCTCCTTTGTCGACCTCGCCAAAATCCTGGGAGATTCACTTTAAACCTAAGTCCTACCCTTTTTTATTCTTTGTTTATTGTGTGGCCCCTAAAGAGGGGCCGCGGTGTTGATTAATTACACCACATGTTAAGCAGCATGAGATCAATCCTCCTCAAAAGCGTCAAGGCTCAAAGTCCTGTTGGACGGGAACCCTGTGTTGCTTTCGAGGACGAATGGTTGAGTGATCCTACCGATCCGTCAGAGGTTCTGACTTTATATAGCTTTTATATCGCTTTAGATATGGTGTAGTATTTTCAATCTCACTATAGTTTAGTTGATATTTCAAAGAATCTGCCTCATTCTATCAGAAATACACAACGTTGACATGTTTCTTATATTCAATATATTAGAAGTGTGCTTTGTTGCTTATTATAGGTCATTATGCGTTTAAAATGTTCGCGAGTATCGTGGAAATGTACAAAAACCCTATTGTGGCGTCATCTGACGAAAAGAGCGGAGAACTATACTAGAGCATGTAATCGCCAGACTAGCAGGCGGCGGCAGAGTGGTCAAAAGACAATCTCGTAGTAGTAGGTCTACTTGCATGTTGAGTAGCCGCCCTTGTGGTTGTAATTACCTAGCCTAGTTGACCCTGCCGGCCTGGTCAAGTGAAATTAGTAAGGAGACCACCCATTAACGTGCTCCACAGTCTTTAGACAGTTAAGACTATAGTCAAGACTGGAGAATTTGGCGAGACGCCCCTCTGGGAGGTCATAATCCTCAATGTTAGGTGTTAGCTCATTAACATCAGATACCATATTAACAACCCATTTAAATGTTCATTTTAATAGCAACTCACCCTATTCTGACAAAATCCTATTAGCAGGTAACCTCTGTGTAAACCATACTGCAAACATCTGCTACTTCCAGCGTCTGCCTCGTGACTGATAGTGTACAACAAGACGAAGTGGGCAGAGATTAGAAAAAATGAAGCTCTTTATATAGCCGAGAGAGCAGCTAATCTGGATGTTCTAAGCTTGTTTTCACCTAGAGCTCCAACCCTCTTCCAGAGAGAATCAAATCGCTTTTCACCTGAACCCTTCCACCCCTAATCCATCAGCATGAAAAGAGAATTAACGAGTGTAACGTGCGCTACATGTATATGGGATTATAGCTGGTGAAGAGATAAAGCCGAGTCACCTGTGTATACAAAGACTACAGGGGGTGATTAACGACAGGTGTGACGCGCCAGCCCGTGAACGGATTAAGCCAAAAAAAAATAAAAAGGTATGTTTCAGGTAACATGGGCAGAAAGACTGGAGTCGGTAGGTCGGATTTTTATTTTATTTTATTTTATTTTTTTAACATGAAAGTACTAGCCATCCTCCGTGGAAATTCTAAAAATGACCCAAAAAGTATAAAAATATGAAATTTTCTTCAAACTTGCTTAAAAAAAAAAACGTAGGGTCGACCCTGTTTTGCTAGGGTTGGTCGGGTGACCTGAAACAAACCTTTTTTTTTATTTGGCCTTATCTTTCAAGCTGACGCTTAAATTCAACTAGCCAGCCGCCGTCCACACCACTCACTGCGACAAGAGGAGGTGCTGTTGTTTTACACTTGAGTCGCTTACCACATGGTCTCTACCTCACAGACAGACACGCGCCCCCTGTAGCTTTTTTTTTGTTTTTTTTTGTATACACACGCTAATCTCATAACCCCCTTATCCGTTATACAGGTAACGAGTATTCTCTTTTAAAATAGCTGCCAGTCAGCTTAGCTCTAGAAGCAAGAAGGCGTGTATAGGTGCCTTATAAGTCGGCAGGGGGTAAATACTAGTGAAAAAGGAAGGCAGGTGTGCAGGTAGCTTTTCTAACAGACACCTGTGTGCACTAAGCTGCTTAAGTCTAAACCCTCCCGCAGTAGTCAGGTGGCATGTGAAAACTTACTTAACTGATCTCTTACATTGAGTAGAGTCTCTGTGCTGAGAGAGCCTTTTCAGCCGTTTAAGAGGATTAACTAGGACAGGGTACATAAGGAGTGAAACGCCGAATAGCGGCTACTCAGTCTCGTGCAGCACAAGCAGCAGCATCTAGCAGCGGCTTCAGCAGCAGCTGCACGTGCAGCACAAGCAGCTGGCAGCGACTTCAGCAGCACAAGCAGCACGAGCAGCACAAGCCGTAGCATTTGTCAGCAGCATCCGTGACATCGTCAGCAGCAGCCCCCATGACCTTGTCAGCAGCACAAGCAGCCAGCAGCTGCTGACAGCTGCTTCAGCAGCTGCTGGCAGCTGCTGCACGAGCAGTGGCACAAGCAGTAGCATCTGTCAGCAGCAGCAGCAGCAGCACAAGCAGCCAGCAGCTGCTGCATGAGCAGCACAAGCAGCACAAGCAGCAGCACCGACAGCAGCAGCAGCAGCAGCAGCAGTGTGGACCACTAAAGTCGAGATGAAGCCTAGTGACATTTGACATGAAGCTTGAAAAACACAGTGACAGGTGACATGAGCAATTCTTAAAATCGACATGAGATATGAGCATAATTAAGCGACATCGACATGCGCCATGGCTATTTTTTAAGACAAACATCATATGTCATAGCCTCCTCATCCAAACCTCCACTAGTAGTGCTCTATAAGCGCAAGCTGTAAACCCTCTCCTCCCCTCGTGCACACAGGCGAATTATCAGAGTCAGCCAATGGTGTCAATACCCCTCTCATACAAGGGTCGGGCGCTGCTGGACTATAATAGATGAGTCAAGGACCGTTCTACTGAGGGTCAGGCAGGCTAAGTCGGACATTCAATGACAGGTAGGTCTTTGACAACCTTGCTTGAAAGTCTGGACAGCATTGACAGACTGGGGCATAAGGATCTCGCATGGTCAGACTTTCAAGCAAGTTTTGCTAAAGTCGCGTTATTGAATGTCCGACCTAGCCTGACCCACAGTAGAACGGTCCTTGACCCGTCTATTATAGTCCAGCAGTGCCCGACCCTTGGCTGAGAGCAGTTTAAGCGCCATTGGGTGTCTCTGATATTTGCCTCTGTGTAAGATGAGAAAAAAAGTCTGTTGAAAGACTATATTTCAAGCCAGAAAACTGTAATTAGCTTTCCAAGTTGTTTATTTAACAATATCTTAGCCTAGCAAGCAGCTGTCAGATGTCATCTAAGAAAAAAAATGTGAGCTGTTAATAGATTCAAGAGAAATTAGTTTACAAATAGCCCGTGTAAGTACGCCCATGTCTTGCTTATTTCTCATAGGGTTGTAAGATAGTCACATCATGATGCACATCATCATAAACGCGATCATGATACCTTTCATGGTAAGTAGACTCGCCTCTCTGCCCTCTCTTTTAGAGAGGGCAGAGAAGCGAGTCTCACTCTTAAAAAACCCTGCCCCTCCCCTCCCCCCCCTCCCCCCCTCCCCCCCCCATGCATCTTAAAGAGTGCCCCCCAGAGTGCCCCTCCCCCCCTAGAAAAAAAGAGCCACATTTTTAAATTATTTTTTAGCAAGCTTTTTTCAGCTTGCTTTTTTTTTCTTTTTTTAAATTTATTTATCCATCAAAATCTCAAGTGACTTATTTTGAAAGCCAACCTAGTAGTCACGTGACCCCCTTAAGTAGGTCACTTCCCGTCACGTGACCTATTTGAATTTCCCGCCAACATGGTGGTCACGTGACCCTCTTAAGTAGGTCACTTCCGGTCACGTGACCTATTTGAATTTCCCGCCCAAAGGTCACGTGACCGGAAGTAGGTCACTTCCGGTCACGTGACCTATTTGAATTTCCCGCCAAAAGGGAGGCCTCTCATTGGCTGCTTTTGAATTTCCCGCCAAAAGGGAGGCCTCTGATTGGCTGCAGGTCGATTGAGTAATAAACAGTACTTAACTATAGTCCCGTTCCGATACATACTATACTACTCATGTTGTTTCAACCTCATTCCTATGTTCTTTATACAAAGGTTGTCTGGTTGTGTCTCACGAACTTGGGCCAATATTTTTGTCTATGACCGGGTGCCTACGCCTGGGTGCATTCTATGACCGGGGTTGTTTTTTTTTACAATTTTTTTTTTTATGTAAAAAAAACAACAACAATGTATTCCTCCAAACAACTTTTTTAGATGGCCGGTCATAGACAGTCCCCGGTCATAGACAAACACATTGGCCCAAGTTCGTGAGACACAGCCCAAAGTGATATCTATCTTAAGGTAAAGGTACAAGGTAAAGCCCTTCCTCTTAATTTGTGTATAATTATAACTGAACATTGCTGAGAAAGCAAAGGGTTAAATTTGTATGCTCATCCAGTAAACGCACCAACAAGATGTTTCAAACAGAAGGAAATGTTTGTTTTCATTCAGGACTGTTTATATGGGATATTTTGTGGTGAAAAAAATGAATAGTTGCTTGTTTCCAAAGAGATTTTCCTAAGGGATAAGTCCACCAGGGCTAGTTCATGCCCTATACCGCTAGATGTCAGGGAAGTAATAGCAGCTTAACAGGACCACTGTACTGTAGAAACCTATACAAGTAATTCATTCTCTGGAAAGTTTATTTTGTGTTTGTTTCCTCTCCAGGTATCACATTGTTTAGAAAGCACATTACAGATATTGAGTAACACTTAATATTGTTGGAATAAGTTATTCCCCAGCAAACACACCTTTAATGGGTCGGTGCTGGCAATACGGTTCTGGCCCAGTACAGAAATGCAAATAGGGGCGACACCGGGCCAGTACAGTGTGCCATAGTCGGCCCAGGACTGGGCCTATATTGGGCCAGTACTGGGCCAATGCTGGCATGCCAATACTGGCCCAGTACAGTGTGCCATAAACAACCAAGTACTGGGCCAGTACTGTGCCAATACTGGCCCAGAACTGTATACCAAGAATCTGGCCAGTATAAATCATACCATGTACATGTATTATAAGTTATATATTTGAGACAGAATACATCATATTGCCACCCATCGCACATCCTGCACACATAGATAGTGTTTAAAATAAGTGACCTGTCAAACATCTTTCCTCAACTAGTTTTAACAACCAGGAGTGAAGATGACCAATCTTATCCACAGATGACACAGTGCAGCTACCAGTATAAGATATATCTTTAAAATGCAAACATGAGGTGTTGATAATGAAAACCTCTTTGTTAGCCAATAACCTACCATATTAAATTCATAATGTTGTAATATATATATATATGTCCAGTGATATCTGTTTCATCATAAACTAATTTTCAACTTGTTGAGGCAATGTGAACCAAGATTATTGAGTAATAATTATACATATGGGCCATATATCTCATAAGACATGCAATGGTGACATCAAGTGGCGTTATTGGGAACTAATCTAGTCAGATTGCCAGTACCGGGCCAGTACAGGCAAACCGGTAATGGCAACCGGTATATTGCCACTAGTGACCCGTTACATGGAGGAAGAAAAGGCAAAGAAGTGGCAGGCTATTGGCAGTGCTGGGCCGTTACTACCAGTACTTGCCAGTACAATGTCAGTACTGGCCTGGTAAAGGCGTGTTTGCTGGGTCAGAGCTGTTGACATCTCCAGATCATAGAAACTCATAGCACAGGGTGCAGCTTCATCCACTAGTCAGGGTCATTGGCCACCTGGTGGTTGGCTGCAGAACTAAACATGGAGGACCTCAGTGCCAGACCTATTCTACACATTCTGTAGCGATAGATGGTGTCACCTGATCCCATTATCTCTCTGTACGTATACGGCCATCTTCAACCACCGCCGGCTAATGTATGATTATATCTGCAACTAGTTTTGAGTCTAGACCAAGAATGTGTTGTGAGAGTGACGCCTGTGCTGGGGTTGTGGACCATCAGAGAGGGCTTCCTCTGCCTCACATTCTACACTGGTATAAACGGTCCGTACACTGAGGCCCCCTAGTGTCAAACACTCGAACCTCCACCCCCCCCTTCCCTTTCTGGTACTGGTAGTAGCTTGACCGAGAGCGGGGGTTTTGTATGAATTTAGACCATTGCTGGATCTGAAATAAGCATATTTTCTAGTATCAATACACAGTTTATTATTACCACCAACATTTTCAAGTAGAGATGTGTTTATTCCAGCCATTATGCTAGGGTTACTTCAGAACATATCATATATCATTCACTCTGAGAATAAATAATAATAATAATCTTTTATTGCCAACAAAGGAGGTCATTATTGACCTATGTGCCATACATTCAGCATATGTTTCTACTCTACAACTATAACTAAGTGCTACATATCTACATCTATCAAACAGTTTTGAAGCGGCATAATCACCGCGTGTGTCCCACTCACAATTCTAGTACATGTACTGTTCTAGTCTACTATGTGGTAGCTGCGCGAGTGGTGATATTGCTCCTTTACTATATACCGTAAAACCTCGCGTATAAGCCGCACCCCGACTTTGGGCCGATCCTATAAGCCGCAACAGTTATCTGATTATGGCGACTTTTAAACTGTACTTTAGTAGCAAAAACTCGCGCATAAGCCGCACCCTAACTCTGTGGCGATCCTATAAGCCGCACTAGCGATCTGATTTGCGTACAAGCCGCGGCCTATACGTGAGGTTTTATGGTAGTCAATATGTAGTTATCAATTATTCAAAACATCCACCCACAGTCACACACATACATGTATTCATTCACAAGCATATGTGGGTTCTGAGAATAACTCCTATTATAGTTGTTACATAAGGTATCATAAATAACATATAGGTACAGTTTTAGTTAGAGTTAAAGCTGCTGTCTTTGCGTAAATGCAGTGCATACAAACTTGGCAAGTGCCTTTATAACAATAGGCTCGCTGCTCTTCATAACTGAGATGAATTTATCTAGGTCTGAGATTTCATGACAATAATGACATGAAATGACAATAATGACTCACGCAAACTTACGCTATAGTTACTGTCGGGAACACATCTATTCTGCCTTATCATACATGAAACATGCACATCAATGTTAATTTACGTTTTATCCACGGCAATCATTACTGTTTATCACAGTTGCCTGATGATGGTGATCTGATGAAGACCCAATACGCTGAAACGTTGTGATATTGTAATTCTAATTGGCAAATAAAAGTAAATTCAAAATAAGTCATTCTAGTTGTGTCTCATATTTTAGAATATTTATATAAATACCCCAACCCCCTTTATTCCAAGCTAATTTTACAAAGAAAGTAGGAATGTTATAATCGTGCAAACTAGAATGAGAGTCTTAACGGTAAGGTCCGGATTACACTGTACGTGCAAACTTTGTTAGTAAACAAAGATGGGGAGATATGTCATATATTTGTAGTTGGACGAGCGTTTACCTATGGGAGGATAAACCATATTTTCCCATGCATACGCCGGGCCCTGTAAGCCTGCCCCATTTATAAGCTGGGTGAATAGGTGACTTAGTGCTGCATATTTCAGGCAATAACTCCACTTTTACTGGGAGTGTTCACAGAATTCATTCGGCTATGTAAGCCCCATTCATCGCATCTATACCTACAAGAGAAATAACGGGTAAAATTGATATAAATGTGTCGGAATAATCGATAATTCTTGAGACTATGAGGAGGTATCAGAGTGTTACTTCAGGGATAGGAATATAACCTACCCCGTAAATGAGCCTGGTCAGTTTGCCACTTATTACTAATAGAAGCCGAGGTCCATACACGGTAAGATACGGTAGACACCTTGAGGTCCAAAGGCCAAAACTGCTCCTACTATGTGAGTAGTTCACGGTTATACCACTAGGTGTCGTGGCAGCGCCCCGGCCGGTGGCGCCCTCAGTGGTACACACCAGAACTACACAAACAACCCCCCCCCCCCCCCATGTTGGATCCCCCTGTTCTGAGGCTACCAGACGTCTATACACGACGTCAGGTAAACACTGGGACCCTTAGTCACACCCAGGACCCACCTGGGGTCTACACAACCTGGACATACCCCCCTGCACCCCCTACAACACTGCCAACCACCTACAGCAGGTATCTGGACAAGCAGACGACATTTCTCTGTCCGCAGACGACATTTGGGGTCAGCAGACGATAATTAACCACGGATGTCACTCAGTACCCACTCGGTGGGGGGAGAGTGAGTGAGTAGCCCCTGTCTGTTTGACAGCTGCGTATTGATGCTAATAGCAATACTGTGATTGAAGAGTGGAGGCCATGAATGTGGTGGAGAGTGTACCACTATAGTGTCTATCTATTCAGTGAATCTGCATGGAGAGTGAGTGAATGACAATAATAACGTACACTCTCCAAGCACTGTCTATGCAATAAATTTGGATTATTGTCAAAAACTACAAATTGGATACAAACTCAAAAGCAGACGGCTTTTTCATCCATTTGGATTTTCCCATTATTCACCTTGTGTATTTTTTACCCACAAGACACCATTCCCCCCCCTTCCTGAGACGCAGGCCTGGATTTCCGATGATACTACCCACCCCCTGGACTCCCTCCATATCATATCCCATAACTCGGATCATATTTTTGCTGTTCTTTCATTGCAAAGAAAAGGTGATAATAATCCCCCGACTGAGAATCCCAGGGAATCTGAGATGGAAAAAAGTGATTTCCCTCACCGGGGTTCCTGTCGTGTGCTGCGTCTGACAAATTGAGCCCATAACGTATAAACCCACCCCAGCTGGGTCTAGGTGAATAGGGCGGAGAACTGTCAGTACTCATTCTGGATGTTACCCTTCTCAATCCCCACCACTAGCTGCCCCTCTGTAGTGGTTAGCACTGGGGTCTACACTGAAAATCCATAGTTTGAAAGGGTTAGTCAGTACAGACTAACCCAGGTTGGTCACATGAGTGTTAGTCACAATGGCAAAGTTATATTCAAAAATGACCAAGAGGTCAGTCAGTATTGGCTAACCTAGGTCCATCATTGGTGTGTTGTATTTGTATACCACTAGTTGGTGCCACCTGTGATGACCACTCAGTGGCTCCCCCTGGAACTAAAAAGACTAAGGTGGGTTGGTCAGTAGTGACCCACCCGACAATAATAACTTACCTAGGTTGGTCGCATAGGGAGCCAAAAAATGACTAACTAGGTTAGGCACTAGTGACTGAGAGGTTGGGCGTGTAGGGAGCCTAGGAATATCAGTGTAGTAGAGGTGCCCCAACAGTAAACTGACATATTGTGGATTAATGACCGTATGTAAGGCTATTTGACTGTTATCATATTTATGTCTGTTTAGATCAAATATCAAGCATTTCATGGCTATTTCTTATCCAGACTAGATTGGACAGGATATATCTAGTTAGGAACATACGACTACCATATGACGGATATATCTGTATGTTTATATGAATTGTAGCTGTTATATATGACAGATTGAGCTGGAATTGGAAGTAGAACAGGCTATTCTGTCAAATCAGAAGTTTGGATTTACACAGAATTATCGGATACTCTGCATATCTAGCTGACCTACATTTTCAAAGGAGTGGATCTTCGTCTGCGGCAAGCAACGACATAAATTAAGGTAAGTGTTGGATATGAAGAGGTCAAATTGACTTACAGTCATTTTAAATTGCCCTATAGTTGCCTCTCCCTCCTTCCTGCTTGTCTAGCCAACCTGACTCCCTGCCTGTCTGCTTACTTGCCTCTCTCCCTGACCCTCCTTTTCCATTTGTGTCTGCCTACCTGTCTGCCTTTCTACCTTCCTTTCCTCCATTCCTGCCTCCCTGCCTCCCCATTTGCATCTGCCTGCCCGTCTGCCTTTCTATTGCTCTTCTCTCCCTTCCTACATCCCTACCTCACTGCCTTCCCCCTCATTGTTATCTGCCTGTCTGCCTCCCTCCCTCCCTGTCTGTCTGTCTGCCTCCCTCCATCCCTCCCATCCCCTGCCTCCCTCCATCCCTCCCTCCCTGTCTGCCTCCCTCCATCCCTCCCATCCCCTGCCTCCCTCCATCCCTCCCATCCCCTGCCTCCCTCCCTCCCTCCCTCCCTGTCTGCCTCCCTCCATCCCTCCCATCCCCTGCCTCCCTCCATCCCTCCCATCCCCTGCCTCCCTCCCTCCCTCCCTCCCTGTCTGCCTCCCTCCATCCCTCCCATCCCCTGCCTCCCTACCTCCCACCCCCTTCCTCCACTCTCCTGCCTGCTTACCTGCCTCTTTTCCTCTCCTCCCTGCCTCTCCTCCTGCCTGCCTGTCTTCTCCGCTCCCTCCCCTCCATCCCTCCCTGCCTGCCTGCCTCCCTCTCCTCCCTGCCTGTCTGCCTCCGTCCATTCCTCCCATCCCCTCCCTCCCTCCCCCCTTCTTCTCCTCCCTGCCGGTCTGCCTCCCTCCATGCCTTCCATCCCTTCCATCCCGTCTCCTGCCTGCTTACCTGCCACCTTTCCCCTCCTCCCTGCCTCCTGCCTCTCCTCCTGCCTCTCTGCCTGCCTGTACATGTTTGCCTGCCTCTATGCCTCCCTCCCTACCTCTCCCCTGCCCCCCCCCCCCTTATGCCTGCTCTCATGCCTCCCTCCTTATCTGCCTCCACCCCCCTTCCCCCTCTATGTCTGCCGCCCTACCTGCCTGTCTGCACCCCTTCCTCGCCCCCTGTCTGTCTGCCTCCCTCACCCTCCTGCCTCCCTCACTGCCTACCTGTCTGCCTCTCCCTCCCCTTCCCCCCCGTATGTCTGCCTGCCTCCCTACCTACTTCTCGCTTCCTGCCTCTCCTAAACCTTAAAGGGATGCACACTGCTTTAATATCTTTAGACAGTCATGATACATGAATGAAGTTTCGGCGAGTAACTCACTGGTACTGCATGCATGCATCATGCCGACCCTTTGGGAGTGTATCAATCCCATAAGAGAGCTTTTCATTCCCCCTGTAATTAAGAATGGCTACATTCATGCATCTCGTCAGAGACTAGACGTACTATACTAATGCACTATGCGGCCCTTAAAGGGTTAGATCACGGCCAGGGCTGTGGGGATAGTTACAATATTTAGCACCTAGCTGCAGGGGAGAAACCTGTCCATGTCGGCCTCATCTGTAGCTCGTCTACAGGCGTTAAATATTCAGCAGTAGGACAGGCCCCGCCAGGGCTGTAAGGAGTCTGGGGGTTAGAGGGAGCTGGGATCATGGGTTATTTATCTTTTTACATATGGACATCGCTAAAAGATGGCATTTGTCGTCATGAAGCAGCAATGCAGCCCCGGCGAATAATTCGCCGGTGCTGCATTGATGCACATGCCGACCCTTCAGGGGTGTCTCGTCCCTGTGGGTCATGGGTTATTTAGTAACAGGGGTAAAAAGCTGAGACTAGATGGCATTCCACCCTAAGGGAGTCCCAGGCCCACACCGTGTACCTTGCAGTGGTTGCAGGTGGTTCATTCATTGATGTAAAATAAACTGTAATTTTTGATGTGCCATATATTAGAAAACATCATTCTCTTGTGTTTGGTTTTCTTTAAATACCTTGATAATTCTCAGATTTACAAGTTACAAGCTGCAAGTTATTTTACTATAAGGATAATGACCACATTTTACCATTAAACTCCATGTCTGGATGGCTGAAGGTTGACATGTTTTGATATTTGGTCTGTCCTCTATTAAACCCAGGACAGGGTTTGAACCGCCCACCTACAGCATGCCAAGTGGATACCATACCACTAGGCCACTGCTGCATTGGGAAGCCGTAGGTGCTCCAAATAGCAAAGTACACCTGGCACTTGCCAGTGCTGCACTCAAGCATCATGCTGACCGTACGGGGTTGAAACACTCCTGTAGGGTCGGCATGATGCAGCAATGCAGCACCGGTGAGTTAATTGCTGGGGCTGCTTTGGCGCATCATGAGTACAAATGTCATCTTTTAGCGACATCTGTCCTTAAAGGGTTGAGGAGCAGTAAGTTTTGGGGCGGTGACTCTTTGTACCCTCAAAAATAGGGGGCGGTAACTCTAAAGGAGGAGCCAGTCATTGGGTCTCAGTTATATATAAATGATAAAATGTAAAGAAAACAATTATTATCCATGTCTATTGCACTGTTTGCATCAGGAAATACAGGTAGTGTTACAGTTGTACCTGAAATAACAGGGGCGGTGACTCATATGTGAGGGATCAGGGGGCAGTCCTTTGTATTTTTTAGGGGCAGTAGTTTGGCAGCCCCTGTTTTTAGGCGGGCAGTAGTTTTGCAGTCTGCGGGTACTGTCATAAAGTGAGTGCCCCCCCCCCCGGGGACATGATGCACCAACTCTCCAGCATTGCGATGGTGCATCATGACCCCAAGTGAGGGAAAAGCCTTGGAGCCCTCAAAGAGTTGTTGTTTTTTCAGAGAAAATGCCATTGTTTGGGTTTGAGGCCAAAGCTAGTAAGCCAATGAATGTATCTAGTAATAGTAAATGCCCTGATCCCTCAGTCTGATCCTACATTGTGACCTCAGCCCAGCAGTTGTCTGTGCAGGTTACCATGGTAACACATCAGGTGTCTCAGGTTACACACACCCCTACACACACACACACACACACACACACCACACACACCCCCTACACACACACACACATACACACGCAGGTAATCTGCACAAAGATGTGGTAACCATAGTAACAAGGGGTAAATCACGTGACAATGTGATTGGTGATGTGAGGAGTGCATGATACTGTATGGGTGAAGCATGTACACAGGTGCCAGGGGGTAGCACAGCGGGCTAAGTCTCGATACTAATGCCTCGCCATAAATATGACCTTAGCTGTTGAGATGGCGTTAAACAACCATTACTTACTTACTCACTGCCGTTCTGAATTGATAAGGAAAACATATCAATGTTATTCAATAATGCCACAATTACCAAGGGGCTTGTTGGAAGAGCACAGGTCTTATATAAAAGCAGGGCGGCTGAGGCCATTGAATGATTGCATTCCTTGTCAGATTCAGGGATGGCTAAACTGTTAGGAGGCTAGCACTGTGATGGTGATAGACAGGTGAATGCTGTGCTCAGGACGTTGCTATTGTTGTGTGTCACTCACTGTGCTTCATACAACTTGATTCACTCTAAATGAGCTCATCTACATCCAAGCTGACAGACAGGGCATTGATTAACTACCGTAGGTTCTCGATTAAGCGCCGGGGCGCTGTTCAATTTGACGGGGCTCTTACCCTGGCGCTTATACAAGACAGGCGCTTATTCAAGGTCACAATTTTAGTGCTTAAGAAGCATTTGGAAGCCCCTGCATCCCAGCCCTTATTCAAGACCGGCGCTTATTCAAGACCAGGCGCTTTATCGCGACGGTACGGTAGAAACTAGATAAAATAGACAAAAAGGAGACAGCCCTCTGTATAACGTAAACAAAACACAATTTGTCCTCTGACGTGATGACGTGTCATGCTGACATGCGCACTGCCGACTTCCTGCCCTCACTTCCCGTTCCTGAGGGACCACTTCCGGCCAGATGGGACCCGCAGTGCAGTCTGGGAGCGGAAGTGAGTCAAGCATCGCTGGTTGCTGTATAGGGCCCAGGTCCGGCGGGAACCAGCGGTGGAGGGAAGGGTGGACAGTAAAAGGTGAATTATTCCACTCAGACACCGAAAGGACCTCACTCATGTGTGCGGCTGATAAGATGGCCGTTAGGTTGTCATGGCAACCATATTAGTGTAGTGATTCATCCACCAGGGGGACATTGGGGCCCTCCTCCCCTCACTAAACGCCTGTTGCTGCTACTATAGGGGTGGTGCTGGGGGACTGCAGCGCCATGGTAGCAGTAGCAGTGGTAGGGAAGGGAACTAAAATGTGACTGGTAGACTGCAGCGCCATGGTGGCAGTAGCAGTGGTAGGGAAGGGAACTACAATGTAACTGGTACTAACTGGTAGACTGCAGCGCCATGGTGGCAGTAGCAGTGGTAGGGAAGGGAACTACAATATAACTGGTAGACTGCAGCGCCACGGTGGCAGTAGCAGTGGTAGGGAAGGGAACTACAATGTAACTGGTAGACTGCAGCGCCACAGTGGCAGTAGCAATGGTAGGGAAGGGAACTACAATGTAACTGGTACTAACTGGTAGACTGCAGCGCCACGGTGGCAGTAGCAGTGGTAGGGAAGGGAACTACAATGTAACTGGTAGACTGCAGCGCCACAGTGGCAGTAGCAATGGTAGGGAAGGGAACTACAATGTAACTGGTAGACTGCAGCGCCATGGTGGCAGTAGCAGTGGTAGGGAAGGGAACTACAATGTAACTGGTAGACTGCAGCGCCATGGTGGCAGTAGCAGTGGTAGGGAAGGGAACTACAGCGTAACTGGTAGACTGCAGCGCCACGGTGGCAGTAGCAGTGGTAGGGAAGGGAACTACAATGTAACTGGTAGACTGCAGCGCCACGGTGGCAGTAGCAGTGGTAGGGAAGGGAACTATAATGTAATTGGTAGACTGCAACGCCATGGTGTCAGTAGCAGTGGTAGAGAAGGGAACTACAATGTAACTAGTAGACTGCAGCGCCATGCTGGCAGTAGCAGTGGTAGAGAAGGGAACTACAATGTAACTAGTAGACTGCAGCGCCATGCTGGCAGTAGCAGTGGTAGAGAAGGGAACTACAATGTAACTAGTAGACTGCAGCGCCATGCTGGCAGTAGCAGTGGTAGAGAAGGGAACT
This sequence comes from Harmothoe impar, assembly GCA_947462335.1. Lineage (NCBI taxonomy): Eukaryota > Metazoa > Annelida > Polychaeta > Phyllodocida > Polynoidae > Harmothoe > Harmothoe impar. Next base: position 12,392,146 of record OX381717.1, on the reverse strand, counting down.
ACAATGTAACTAGTAGACTGCAGCGCCATGCTGGCAGTAGCAGTGGTAGAGAAGGGAACTACAATGTAACTAGTAGACTGCAGCGCCATGCTGGCAGTAGCAGTGGTAGGGAAGGGAACTACAATGTAACTGGTAGACTGCAGGGCCGTAGTGTGCCTCTACATGGGTAAAAATCGACACGTGCGACACAGCGACATGGCCCTTTTAAAAATCGACACGTGCGACACGGCCCTTATAAAAATCGACAGACATAGGCAGTTTTATAAGGTCCTACTATATTCTATACATATAAAAATCGACACAGCGACACGCCCCCCTTGCTAAAAAACGACACAGCGACAAAGTCAAGAATGTGGATACCCATGTAGAGGCACCGTAGTTGCAGTAATGTAATTGGTCACAACTGATAGAAATATACAATATCTACATTTGCAGACAATTCTAACCTCACTCTGACTCCTCTCCTCCTTTACAGCAATGGTGCATTGGTAGCACCCCACATAAGGCTTCTGGGATTGCTGTCATTATTCATATGCGCTATGTGAATATTGGGGCAGAAGAAAGTAGTTCCGTGTGAAGCCTTCCAAGAAAGCCACTGATTATCTGTCAGTGATTGGGGGTCTATGACAAGATGGCGGCTGACAGGGAGGGACCCATTACAGGGGTATATAATGTTGCATTCTGGTCACGTTCTGACGGAAATCTCGGCCTGACCTGTCCACCCCCCCCCCTCCCACACACACACACCTACACACACCTGCAGTCCTGGCTGCCCAAGCTGGCTCCAGCTCATCCTCGGACGAGCCCAAGTGACATCCAAGCAGGTATCTGAGCAGTCTAAGGCCCGACTCTATAATAGTAGAGTCTGGGCAAACTGATATAAAAAAAACTCCCTTACTTTTCCTCAGGAGTTGACTAGTCAAATCCTGTACACCAATTCCTGTGCACAGCCTGACAATGTGGCCGTATTCAATGGGCTAAGGGAGTGATCATTTCTTAACAACAGCAGTCCCACCAGTCCCATTTGGAGCCCTTGTGGCGGAAAAGGGTACTGCATGTTGAGCGAGTCTGGTATCTGAGGGGCAATTACTGCATCACTTCCCCCGAATGCTGGGGGACACTTCCGAGATACCTGCCTGTTAAGTGGTTTATGATATTACAACACCTAGCATAGCAGAACTACTTTCACCAAGAGGCATATATGTGCCAGCGATGATGTTTAGTAATAGAGGTCGACAGGCCCGTAACTAGGAGGGGTCGTTGTTTCGAACGAACCACCGTACCTTCCTGAAGGAGGAAGAGAGTGCCACCCTAGCTGACTGTAAAGGGGTCATAGTTGGCTAAATGTAATTTTTTTATGGCTTGTCAATCGGACAATTATTAAGGATTCTAGATAGAAAAACACGAAAGATTAATTTTATAAACAAAATTCCGCTTCCTCTTCAAATATATCATACAAAGTTCCACCATCACATTAGAAAAGTCCAGTTCCACCATTGAAATAATCATGTCAAGTTCCACCATATCCAAAAAAAAGAACTATCCCGCGAAAAGGGCCTGGTTGAGGTGGGGCCAGCTTGCATGCTGACCAGCGGCTGATGTGTCACTGTGCCACAGGGGGCGCCACAGGTACTACACATTTAACCCTTTAAGGACCGCATTATGCATTAATGTATCATGCGCTTGATCGTCATGATGCATTATTAAAGCCTTGGCGAGTAACTTGCCAGCGCTGTATTCAAGCATCATGCCGACCCTTCAGGGTTGAGACACTCCCAAAGGGTCGGCATGATGCACCAATGCAGCACCAGCGAGTTACTCGCCGAGGCTGACCAGATTGGTGCATCATGATGACAAATGTCTACTTTAAGTGACATGCGTCCTTAAAGGGTTAACTATTTAATGCATCATGTCCTTGGTCGTCAAAATGCATGAATGCAGCCCTGGTTGAGTGCCAGGGCTGCATTCATGCATCATGCCGACCTGACAAGTTTATACACTTCAAAGGGTCGGCATGATGTTCCAGTGCAGGATTAGTGAATACTCACCGAGGCTGCATTGGTGCATCATGACGACAAATGTCATTTTTAAGCAACATGCCATCTTTAAAGGCTTAAGGGTAGCGCGTTACGGGCAGGATAGCAATTAATGCCATATAGCCTTTTATAATATCTTGATGCATGAATGAAGGCTTGGTGACCACTGCATTCATTAATGCATCATGCCGTCCCTATGGGTTGATGCATCTGTGCATCATGATAGCAAATAGGCATGCACCTTGAGGCTAAACCCTGGATGTCACTCTGGGGGCGGTAAATCTCCCCCCTGACAACAGGCTGACTGAGGCAGCCCCCTCCGGCTCCTTGGTCTAGGTCTGATAGTGTCACTCACCCTATAGTCTATCCACAATCTAGCGTAAAACTTGACCCTTTTTCATCATGATGCATCAATGCAGCCCCGATGAGTAACTCGCCAAAAGCCGCCAAAGAGAAGGTTAATTAATAAAACTGCAGGGGGTCATTAGGTGAATGTAACCCTCACAGTGAGGAGCACCCCTAGATGCTCTGTGGCCAGTTTTATCACCTCCAGGGTCAACTGTTCATCATAAATGACCACTGTGATGTCTGAGAGTGTGATTCTCATAATAGAGTGAGTTGCTTATAAATACATGTGTAAATGGGTTGTTTAAATAGTGTGAGGTGATGGTTTCTGATGTTGATGAGCTAACACCTAAAAATTGAGGATTACGACCTCCTAATGGGGAGTTTCGCCAAATTCTCCGGTCTTGACTATACCCTCCAAGTCCTATCCCTTACTATAGTATGAGGATAAGGGCTCTCACCACAGAGCAGGAGATGAGAGGGGTGGTCTCCCCCTGTCGGATCTCCAGGTCAGATTTCAATTTCTGAAGTCTGATAGGAAGTGAGGCAGTCAAGATGGTGTTTATAGAGGTAAGGTAGGGCGCTAATCAGATCGATAAAAGTACAACGTTGTAGCCTGTAGTAGTAATGCTGTGACTTAAAGATACATTACCAAGTAATTTTGGGCCATTTTCTATTTTCATTATGTTTCCATATATCAAGTGTCTGTAAGTCTATATGAAAAATTTGGAGTCTGTTATCCTGTGAATATGGCCATAATAGCATGCAAAAGATATAACTGCGAGCCACCAGAAATGGAAAAATGCAAGGGGGCCATTAGGAACAATCAAAACACATAGGCTCTCACAGTGAATTCATAGGTCTACCAGAGAGCCCTCCAATCAGTATTTCATTAGGATTTTATAACACATGGCTTTCCTATGATAAGGGGGCCTGTCAGTTGATAAAAAAATGATGAATGGTAGTCTATATTAGATTTATTTCATAACTTAATTTCGGGTCAATTTAGGTGGTAATGTATCTTTAAGGCCAATACCTAGTCATATCAAGGGGCATAGTGCTTTAACCCTTTAAGGACGACATAATGCATTTATGTGTCATGTCCTTGCTCGTTATGATGCATTCACAATTTGAATTCAGCCCTGGCGAGTTACTCACCAGTGCTCCATTCAAGCATCAAGCCGACCCAAGCAGGTTGTTACACTCCTAAGGGGTCGGCATGATGCACCCATGCAGCACTGGTGAGTTACTCACCAGTGCTGGTGTTAAGGCCAAACCTCATCCTTATCGTTTTGTATTTATATTAATAAAAAATACATCAGACCAAACTGGCATTATGTCCAGATCTGACGATCCAGAGGGTATTTAATCTCATTGAATCTCAGACCCTATAATGTAACATCAACATGTTTTTAAACACTGAACTAAATAGGTCTCATCAAATAAGTGCACATCAAATACTGAATCCCCTGCTGGGTTTCGACCTTTAACTGCCCCACCCCTTACCACCCAACCCACTCTATATTGGCTTCCCTACTATATCTACTGTGGGTAAATATGACATAGAAGTGACAAGAAGGGACCCAGCTACTGATAGAATACTGGGCTTCATAGAAGGGCCCTTTGAGTGGCCGACTACTGGAATTGGTTCTCTCTATTGACACTGATATGGCAGTTTGTGAATTGGCACTGTATGGATCCACTTGACTGGTAGATGACATTCAATTGCCTTTATACTATAGACCGGTGCAGCAAGAAGGGGTGACTTTTTCATATGAATGGTATGTTTACTTTGATTTTTGGAGAATCCTCATAATATTGTCTGTAATAGTAATGGCTATGTTGAAGTACATCTCATATCAGAATATTCTCAGAGTAATTATCTTTCTAAAAGGTTTTTAGCAGAATGCAGGCTTTTGATTTTATAGTTATGTATTTGTCTGTCACACTTCAGAAATGTTTAAGAACTTTGTCGACAACTTTTCTGAGAAGTCACCCTTTCTTGCTGCATTGGTCTATAGATGTAAAGCCGGTCAACAATCTCAGCTCCCATTATAGATATCCTGAAATATATTGGATGGAACTGGAATGGGGCAAATAGAGGCCTTCTCATATACTTTTTTTCCTATTGAGATTTACTTTAATAATAAAGTTAAATTATGACATGCAATTGGGTCAATGCTTCTTCACAGTGTCATAAATATTTCCACCTTATTTCCACCTGTAATTTAAAGAATAAAGATGGCCAGTACTCAAATCAGTATTTGTAGGGACATGGAGGAAATTGGAGCAGTTTGGGTAGGTTTGCTATTCTTGCACAGGGGGAGGGGGAGTCTTAAATTTGAGTTTATATTGGTGATGCATAAAGGAGTATCCTATACATAGACCAAGGCCCATGGCAAAAGGGTCATTCTATATCGTTCCCCCTTGGCGGGGGGCTAGAAAATGGGCAATGATATGGGTAAATAGCCAATTTTACCATTTTTTAGTAACTATGCGAATTTGAAAGGCTCTGTAGACTTTAATAATTGGAATATCCAGAAAGGAAAAAAAGGACCCCGAGTATTGACATCAATATTAGTCTCAAATTGTTGAACATAAGAATTATGTCCAATTTCCAGCCCACAATGCTGTTTAAATTTTAAAAAAGATGAAGAGGAACGTTTTTGTTCCATTCACATTCCACAGAGAAAAAAATCCCAAATAATGGAATGAGTTTGATAAAAGTATTATAGATGGCTCAAATAATGTATAATATGTAATTTGGAATTCAACCCTCCAAATTGTTTTAGTGCAATTTGGGTGCTGAGAGTCTGTGACAACTCTCACAAAAGTCCGACTCTACGCATGAAAACAACATATTGTACTACATTCAAATTACATCATTGATAATGCATGCAAAATATGAATTAGTTACGTGTATGGACAAGACAAGACTTTTATGTAAAGAAACTAAAGCATCCTCCTAGAAAGGTATGAATTTTAGATAACCTTTTTTTAAAGGGGCACTTTACAGCAGTCAGGTCTACAGTTAGACCCAGTTAGGGCCCCGTGGGGGGCAGATTGCCTTTTTGTACCCCTTGTCAGCCGGGGACCAGCGCAACACAATGCCACCTGTATGTGGCGACCGGTAACCAGCTTAGTGTCCTGGGTGTAACCATGGTGATCTCTATAAGGCATAAACCCTGCATGGGACGCAGAGTGATTTAGTGTAGTATGCGCTCGGTTGTCATGATGCATGAATGCAGCCTTGGCGAGTTACTCGCTAGGGCTACATTCATCATGTCAACACAGGTTGATATACCCATAAAGGGCTGAGCAGATGCATGAATGCAGCCCTGATCAGTTACTCACCAGGATTCCATTCATGCACCATTTACTACAAAGGGCCTAGTACAGTAAAGCACTATGCGGCCCTTAAAGGGTTAACCTACCTCCCACCACTACAATCTCCATCTCAGCATGCTCCTAAGCCCCTACCTGTCCCATCCCCATCACAGCACGCTGTGGCGGGGGGCAGAGGTGACTGGCGGTCTCCCATGCAAACAACCAACCATCAAAGCACCCTTTATACCTACAGCAGGTGATGTTTTTATACCCGTTCAGCCAATCTTTCCCCACTATTTGAGTCTGTGGCTCTTTTTATTGTGAGTTCTGTAGGTTTTTATGTGTGTAAATTGGCTTGCATGCTCATGCACACATTCACTGGTAGAAGGTGGGCTATGCTAGTGCTTCAAAGTCGTGGGGACCTTTCAACCCTTTAAGGACGGCATGATGCCTTCATGCATCCTGCCATTGGTCATCATGATGCATGAATGCAGCCCTGGTGAAAAACTCGCCAGAGCTGCATTCAAGCATCATACCGACCCTACGGGGTTGAGACACTCCTGTAGGGTCAGCCTCGGCAAGTTACTTGCCGAGGCTGCATTAGGCAGCATGACGACGAATGTCATCTTCTAGCGACCTTTCTCACCAAGCTGTTTCCTCAGTTGAAGGTTACTACAAACCATTTAGAATGCGGCATTTTAAACTGACCAATGAGGTTAATGGATTAGTGGGAGGCTATATCCTGGAGTACCCGCGGTAGGATGCCTTCGATGTTGGGGTATTAAAAAAAAAGGAAATTAAAATCTCATGTTTGAAGTTGGATAGATACTATTAAGTTGGGTTCTTGGCTTTAGACAGCCTCTCTACGGCCAGCGTCTAAAACTCACAGAACCATCATACAGGTATATATCCCTGACATATTATCTTCCTGTGAATGTGACCCGGCCCTTTCCACTTAAACAAAACGGATAGTATTAACAACCCCTCTCTGTCACCACAAGACAGAATCAACAATGCTCCCATCGTTCTAGTAATGGGTCAGTTCTCCCTCTCCCTCTGACTGACAGGTACCCCCCCCCCCCCCCACACACACACCCCATGCTGCTAATGGTAGCCATTATGAGGCATTAACTATGACAACCAGCAGTGAAGCATCATGGGTAGGTGTAGTTCTCTGTGGGCCTCCTAGGGGGAGCCAGTGTCCATATGACCTAGGAGGGGTCAGAGGTCAGATGGACATATACCAACACCCAGCAGGACTTAATTATAGCATACAGCCAGGGCAGGGGCTGACCTGTGACCTTTGACCTTGACCCTGGAGGTTATGGTGTGGGCCTTGACCTATGGGTGTAGAATGTGTGTGTACATGTATGTCTGTGTGTATGGGTGTTTGGAACCTAACCAGGTTATGTCCCCTATAGGTGGGAATACAGTCCAGGTGGGGAGGGGGCAGGGAGGGAGGGGGGAGGGATCAATGATGCCTTATCAGGGACATATGGAGTAGGGTATGTACATGGAGGGGGTGTATAGACTATACTCATTTGACTACAGTAGGGTGTGTAAGTGGCGTATAGACTATGGTAGACAGGTGAGCTACTGTTATGTCCCCTATAGCTGGGTATAGAGTCCAGGTGGGCAGGGACAGGAGGGGACCGGGGGTGGGGGTCAAAAAAGAGGGGGAGCTCAAGCTCAAGGATGCCTTATCAGTGACATATGTAGTAGGGTATGGGCAGTGAAGAGAGGTCAAGAAGGCCACATCAGTCATATATTATTATCTCCTCTGAATATCTAAAACATATCTCCAGACAGTAAATCCCGAAAACAGTATAGAATGTGGTGTATATACCATATAGTCCAAGATTTTTAGCTCAAAATAGGACCTAAGGTTAAACAAAATCGGAACAAGCCAATTTTTGGACAGCAGATGCCCAGAAGGGTACTGAAATACATACTAAAAGTCCTCGGACATCCTCCTTGTGCTCGCTCGGGAATTCAAGATGGCGTCCAGGACGGGCAATATGCACTTTTTCCTTCATTATTTTCTATTTAGACTTTCCATAGGCCAATTTGAAGTTTTGCTTAGCCCCCCTAAACCAATTTCAAGCTTTTCCATGGTCTGATCCTTTTGTTGCTTGGCCTGGTGGTTGCCTAGCAACAGGCATTTCATATTGGATTTCTCCAGAAACTAGGGCAATTAACAGTCAGAAGGGTATTGTAGCCATACTTACTGCATCTAAAGTGACCCCAATGGTGCAGCAATGATATAAATGGTTTGCTATGGTCCATGATTACCTAGCAACAGCAGATACTTACCTAGCAACCACCTGAAAACAGTGTATTTGACTCTTTGGAAAATACTTTGGCTCTAAAAAGTGCCATCTAAAGATCACCTACCTCCACAATTAATCTGGAGCTTCATTGTTGGTGACATTATTGTGTTGATAAGGCAAGTGGTTGCCTAGCAACATACATTCTATTATTATACTTTTAACCTAGAAACCAGTCAAAATATTAATCAAAGATATCTATCTATCAATATCTCAACCCCACAACATGCCAAGGAGGGTACTGAAACACATACTAAACTTCCCCGGACATCCTGTTTGTGCTCACTCAGGAATTCAAGATGGCGTCCAGGATGGGCAATATCTACTATTTTACGTATATCCACAAGTTTACGTAGCCCCTCCCCAAACCAATTTTAAGATACTTAATGCATCTAAAGTGACCCTAATGGAGCAGCAATGATATAAATAATTTGCTATAGTCCATAGTCAAGAAGCATATAGGGTCAATATAGAATCCTTGCCATAGTTACCTAGCAACTGCATAAACTTATCTAGCAACCACCTGGAAACAGTGTATTTGGTTCTTTGGAAAATACTTTGGCTTTACAAAAGGCCATCTGAAGATCAGCTACCCCAAAAATCCATCAAAAGCTTCATTAATGGTGATATCATTGCATTGCTAAGGAAAATGGTTGCCTAGCAACGTACACTCTATATTATAATTCTAACCTAGAAACAAGAAATACTAATCAGAGATATCTATCTACCAATATCTAGGCCCTACAACATGCCCAGGAGGCTACTGAAACACATACAAAAGTCCCGGGAAATCCTGCTTGTGCTTGCTCGGGAATTCAAGATGGCGTCCAGGACGGGCAATATGCATTATCTCCCTCATTTATTCTTTTTTGACTTTCCATAGGCCAATTCGAAGTTAACCTAAATCAATTTCAACCTTTTCAATGGCCTTATCCATTTGTTGCTAGGGCTGGTGGTTGCCTAGCAACAAGCATTTCTTATTCATATCCCCTACTTACTATCTAAAGTGACCCCACTGGGGCAAGGATGATATAAATGAATTGCTGTAGTCTATGGTTGCCTAGCAACAGCATATATATTTAACTAGCAACCACCTGGAAAGGCTCTTTGGAAAACACTTTGGCTTTAAAACACATTTCACATCGGTTGAGAGGTAGATATCTGATGTTGCTAGGCAACTTCATACCATACCAATACAATCATTAGATCCCTCTTCCTCTGAGGTCCTTCTATATGCAGTAGTTGTAGTAGAAGTGTCCCTCTCATCGGTATTTCCCCTGGTTTTTGGGGAGTATCAATATAGAATATGTTGCTAGGCAAACACTTACCTCAGCAACACAATAATGACACCAATAAAAAGTTTCCAATAGTTTATGGTGCACATTGATCCTACAATTATCCTTTGTATAGCCGAATTCTATTTGAGATGCATCAACACTCTTAACAGCTGGTTGCTAGGTAAATATCTTCTGTTTCTAGGCAACCGATATATATCATCCTTGCTCCAGTGGGTACTTAGCACTTGCAGTTAGTATTACCTTTCTGACTGTTATTTGCCCTAGTTTCTAGGGAAATCCAATATGAAATGCCTATTGCTAGGCAACGGGCAGCCCTAGCAACAGAAGGATTAGACCATTGAAAAGCTTGAAATTGGTTTAGGGGGGCTAGGTAAACTTCAAATTGGCCTATGGAAAGTCAAAATAGAAAGAAATGAGGGAAATAGTGGATATTGCCCATCCTGGACGCCATCTTGAATTCCCGAGCGAGCACAAGGAGGATGTCCGAGGACTTTTAGTATGTGCTTCAGTACCCTTCTGGGCATCTGCTGTCCAAAAATTGGCTTGTTCCGATTTTGTTTAACCTTAAAGTCTAAAAATCTTGGACTAATAATAGACAGGTGAGCTACTGATATGCCCCCTATAGGTTGGTATAGAGTCCAGGTGGGCAGGGGTCAGGTAAGGGGGGGGGGGTCAAGGAGACAGGCAGGATTTATGCAGTGCTCCCTCAGTGGCTCTCCATGCTTGTCAGCTTGGGAAGAATGGCACACTTCAGTCCCAGGTCTCACCATCATGAATTAAAATGGCATTTCTAGATAACCCTTCAGATGCCTTCTCAGTCAGACAAAACAGTATAGTGGGTTTCAGGTAACATGTGTGAGAGCAAATCTATAGGTTGCCAGTAATTCTTTAAGGAGGGCATATGGCTTAAAAGAATGACATTTGTCATAATGATGCACCAATGCAGCCTCACCAGGTAACTTGCTAGTACTATATTGGTACATCATGCCAACCTTTCGGGAGTGTTTCGATCCCACAGGATCGCTATGTTGCTTGAATGCAGCACTGGCAAGTTACTCACCAGGGCTGCATTCATGCATCATGAGGACCAATGGCCAGTGTTAAGCTGGTTGGAAATTCATTTTGCATTTAACTTAGATGTGTGTTTATATTTTTTGTTCAATAATCAAAGTTCACAGAGTGACATTCTTTGAATGATTTATTATCAGTAATTACACTAAATAAGTTACATTGTTGGAATTTACCTTAATCATATGCTAGCCTGGTCTGGGCTAGTCTGGGCACTTTATGATTTCAAATCGCATAAATATCCTTGGTGTCTATATGGTTCACCTGCTTTTTGAGATCACAACATATAGTTCAATAGTATTCAGTAGAAGTAGTTCTAATATAGATAGATATGCACTTATACAATATCTCGGTATTTGTGGAAGAATTTAAAACGGTTTGACGCCGACCCATAGATTTCCCGTGAATGTAAAGTATAGAATTATTGCCAAATCTTCTATGATGGTCTTGGTTCTCTAATGCGAGGTTGCCTGAAACACATACAATTTTTGTTATTGCATGTCTGACCCCTCCCCCCTCCCTCCACCCCCATCAGCTAGACTTCTATGTGAGCTCTACTATATATTCCACCCCTAATACCCCGAGGTTAATGCGGAGTCAGGCCCCATGCTGGCAGGTTATTGAGAGCAGTCTGAGGCTTTGGAAACTGAGGTTTATGTCATTGACTCTGCATGGACAGGCTGGTTAACACTTTAAGGATGATGTGTTGCTAAAATATGATTTTGTCATCATGATGCACCAATCAAGCCCTGGCGAGTAACTCGCTGGTTCTGCATTGGTGCATCATGCAGACCCTATTGGAGTGTCTCAATCCCTGTAGGGTCTGCACGATGCTTAAATGCAGCCCTGGCGAGTTAATCGCCAGGGCTGCATTCATGCATCGTGATGACCGAGGTAATGATGCATTCAGGCATCATGTTGTCCTTAAAGGGTTAACCCTCTAAGGGCAATATAGTGCTTTAATACATTGTGTCCTTTTTTTAACATGGACAGGCTGGTTTTCTATGAAAAAGCCCTGTTTGATGGACGATTAGATATGCATAGCTTAGGGAGAAATGAAAGGAGATAGTAGTTACTAAGGAGGATTTAATGTATCCAAATCATATTATAAAGAGTCGCCTTAGAATGTCGTTTATTTTCAGATATTGCTTTTATACAAAGGAGTTCACGTTTAAATTTCCATGCTCTTACAGAAGGATTTTGCTAGTATTCCAATAATAATGATAATTCCTGATACAAAGGAATTCATGTTTGAATCTCCATGCTCTTCCAGAAGAATTTTGCTAGTAATCCAATAATAATAATTCCTGATTATACCCAAAATCATATATCTTTAATCTAATAGTAGTGCCTATCCTGATATAGCATAGGCATAATGTCAGTTTCTGTTGTTTTTATTACAATGTAGTTCTATTTCTTTAATTTCAAGGATGATATATGTATACTATAATCATATCCCCTTTTTTCCAGGTGAGACTAACTGCTATTACCTCCTCTACCATAGACAAACAGGCAGGGTAAGTGGCCAGGGCTGTAGATGATACCTGTACACAGTATGTCTCACATTTATACTCCCACTCCCAGCAGTGTGTGTTAACCCTTTAGGGACGGTGTGCTGCCTTAGAGGGAGCATGTCATGATGCACCAAGGAAGTGCCGGCGAGTTACTTTCCAGGAATGCATCAGGGTATCATGCCTATCCATTGGAAGTGCATCAATCCTGTAGCGTTATCATGATGCATGAATGCAGACCTGGTGAGGAGTCTCACCAAGACTGCATGCATGCCTCACGACAAAAAGACCATTTCGCTTAAAGTATATGTTGCCGTCTTTAAAGGGGTAACTTTGTAGCATGATTTGATGATTTGTCCAATTATTAGGCCCCTTTCATGTGCTACATACCACACGGTTGTAGACTTTTCACACCGCCTGTCTTACAGCATGGTACAATTACCGATAGGCCGCCCCTTGTTGGCTCTGCATCCTTCTCCCAGCAGATTTTTCCATCCATTTCTAGGGGCACTATTTCCTTCTCTGCCAAAACGCAGCGGATCACCATGAAAACTTACCTACGCCATGCTTTTAAAATATTCGTTTACTCCAATGATTATCGATTCAAATATGTACAGCAATATGTGAAAAGCAAATATTAAAAGTTACAGAAGTATTGACTGTGTATTTATGATCGAAATTGATGATATTCCTGGGAACTTTTTTTCGAGTAGGGAGACTTCTGTGTCAGATGGCCATAGGATAGTACACAAGTAGTACCCCTTGCCTCCCTTGTTCCACAAAAAAATGTTTCTAAAGTCTGAGCGTTTTGGCAGAGTCTTATTGCAGAGACTGTGCTGGGAGAGTGTCTCCTTATGGTACATCTGAGACGCTCCATCCGGGACCTGCGCTGTAACCATGGTTACAAGCCACACAAGGTCCCACAGGCAATAACTCGGACTTATAGCTCTACCTGGCACTTACACCTTAGTGATAAGTTGTACCAGATTTAAGTCAACAATTATAATCGCCAATCAAAATTAATCAGATCATGGATACCATATTCAACATAATTAGCTTATTGAATTATCATTAGCATGTTTCTACAGTAGTTAATAGTTGAATTGGGCATAAACACTGAAAATTGTGGGTTCTTTAAAGTTCAAGAGCAGTAGGTGTGCGCTAGTCATACCGAATTCATTAGGCAGAAACAGTATTAAGAGTGGATTCCACTGTAGCAGATTTCTTCCCGGATGAAGTATTTCCTATTGTGAATATTTCCGGTTTTTCATCAGGCCCCAGCCATGGCTTCATCTTGGAAGAAATCCGCTACAGTGGAATCCACGTTTCATGGTAATCTCTTCAAATCATAATCAAAACAGAGTAATTCTTACAAAAAAGTACACCTTGGCGGGAAAATTGGCAATTCTCGTCTGCTTTTGTACAAATTATGTAAAGAGAGTTTCCCCTGTGGTTACCATGGCGATAAGAAGATCAAAGACGGTGAGTAGTGAGACAAGGACGCTGAGTTGTCAGTCACGTGGTCCAGGAGACGCAGGGAGGCGTTTTGCTGCCAGTTTGAGTCAAATGTCGTCTGCATCTTACTGTAGGCGGGAAACCAGCGAAAGTGGGTGTGTACAGGGCGGGACCAGCGAAAAACCAGCGGCAATGTTGCGGGCAGACAGGGTAAATTTTACCTTTTTCTATAGGAAAAAGAGAAGGAATTATGGCGTTTCTATCCACTTCCGGTGGGCTTGCTTTATATTTTTGACAGATGCAGCAAAATACCCCATAATCCAATCTGAGAACCGTTAAAAGCTTCAAGGATGGCATCATGCATTAATGCATCATGTCCTTAGCCTTTATGCATGGATGCAGCCTTCGTGAGTAACTTGCTAGGGCTGCATTGAAGCATCATGCCGACCCTACAGGGTCAATGCACTCCTGAACGGTTTGCATGATGCAGATCGAGTCATTTACTCTCCAGGGCTGCTTTCATGCATCATGGGAACCGATGGCATGATGCATGAATGTATGATGCCCTCCTCAAAAGGTTATTGTACCAATGGAAGTTTAGAAATGCCTCATGAGTACACATATCATGGGCGTGCCCCTCACTCACCCTTCCACCAACCATGAGGGCAGTTGCTAAAAACCAAGCACTATAGTCAAGACCGGAGAATTTGGCGAAACTCCCCACTGGGAGGTCGTTATCCCCAATTTTAGGTGCTAGCTCATTAACATCAGATACCATCACTTCTCACCATTTAAACAACCCATTTAAACATTCATTTAGGAGCAACTCAACCCATCATGAGAATCACACTCTCAGACATCACAGGTTTACAGTGGTCATTTATGATGGACAGTGGACCCTGGAGGTGATAAAACTGACCACAGAGCATTTAGGGGTGCTCCTCACTGTGATGGTAACATTCACCTAATGACCCCCTGCAGTTTTATCAATTAAGTTTCTCTTTGGTGGCTTCGCCAAATTCTCCGGTCTTGTAAGGACTCTGAGAAGCCAATGGGGGCTAGAGGGAGTATAAAAGGTCCAGCAGAGGAGATGTCTTATAGACATGTCATGAGATAAATGGGTTTAAAATTCTAAAAATGGATGTTGAGAAAAAAAATGCAGCAATTTGGACCGGGAGGTTGATTGCTATATTGGGAACCCTTCTCAGATATTAGATTAATTTACCAATTCACCTGAAATCATTTTCTCAAATTTACTCAATTTCTCGAATTTACTCACATTTATGAATTATCCCCAGAACAACCCACAATGCCCTTCTCTTGTTAGGATATCCAAATCAGCTGCAGAAGTATTAACCATGTAACCCTTTAAGTACTGAATACTGCTTTAATAAACTATGCCGGTTTATCATCGCAGTGCATGAATGCAACCCGTGCGACTAACTCAACGGTGTGCAATCATGCATCATGCCGACTCAGTGGGGATGAGACACTCTCAGATGTTGATATGATGCATCAATGCAGTGCAGGTGAGTTACTCGCCAATGCTGCATTGGTGCATCATGATGCCAACAAAACATTGTACCCCGATGCAATCCTTAAAGGGTCAACCCTTTCAGGTCCTATTGCTGTCAAGGACTGCTATTCTATTCATCCACTACTTATACTATTGAGTGAGGTAACTCTTTAAGGACGGCATGATGCCTTAATGCATCATGCCCTCTGTCGTCCTGATGCATGAATGCAGTCCTGGCGAGTAACTCGCCAGGGCTGCATTCAAGCATCATGCCAACCTTATGAGGTTGAGACACTCCCGAAGGGTCGGCATGATGCACCTATGCATCACTGGTGAGTTACTCATCAGGGCTTCATTGGTGCATCATGCAATCAAATGTCGGGTTTAGCGACATGCATCCTTAAAGGGTTAACTCTTTCAGGTCCAATTGCTGTCAATGGCCGTATTCAACTGATCCTGTACTTATCCTATTGAGTTAGGGTTAAGGTATAATAGAATTGGCTCCCATCTGTACTAAGGGAGATGTCTAACCCCTAAGGGGTTGCATACTGATGCAAGGTAGCATCTCTTTCACCAGGGCTGCATTACAGCATCATGCCGACCATATGGGGTTGATACACTCCCACTGATTTGCCATGATGCATGAATGCAGCCTCGGTGAGTAGATCCTAGGGCTGCATTCCTGCATCATGACTACAAAGAGCATACCACATTAAAGCACTATGCTGCCCTTAAAGGACTAAGTAATAGGGCTGTCTGCCCTGAGATATTGTCTATATAAGAGCCATAGCGGTTATATGTGTATATTGTTAGTATAAGTTGCCACGCCCCCTTATATAGGACACTCTGACGCAGGGGTCGTGGTGGTTCTATGTTTCCCCACGGGGGGCAGTGCTCTCGTTGCTAAGGACGCTTCAGAGCCCGCCACAGTTGATTTCAAAATTTGGTGCAGGGTGGACGCATCCACCAAGAGCTCTACATGAGTAGGCCAGCACTGCAACTGTGATTATATTCCTTTATAAAGGATTCATATAAGGATCCCGCGTGATATAAAGGATTCCGCGGATTATAAAAGATTCCGACGGATATGGCGTCTTTATGGTGTTATGCATGTGGTAAGGACCACCCGGCCCCGAGAGGCCGTAACTGTAAGGCCGAGCCGGAGGCTGGCCACAAAGCCCTCCCAGTCAGGAAATCTACCAGGCTAAAGGGAGGCCCCCAGACATCGAAGGAGGCCCAGGAGGAGGCCCAGGAGGCCGCTAACAAGAGTTTGGCCGAGTTGCACGGGGAAGAAAAATTCGGTAGTCGAGCCGAGTACCTGGAGTACCTTGAGGCGCTGGATGCAGACCTGGAGGAGCAAGCAAGGGTAGAGGCCCTGGAGGAGAAGATACGGGGACGTATCGTTGGTCAGGTGCCCAAAGAAAAAGAGAAGACGACGGACGAAGACAAAGACAAAGACAAAGACAGGACCCCGCCGCGCTCGAGGGAGCCATCCCCAAGGGGCCCTAGGACAAGTACACCGCGGCTGTTCGACCTACAAGGTGAAGGTAGAGATAGTTCTGCAGATCGAGTGTCGAGACGCAAGAAAAAATTTGATCTAAAGAGATTTACCAGAGGGAGAGAACCAAGGTCATTGTCTTATCCTGAATTGATGTACATATCGTTGAATTGGGCATGTGTGGGAATTGAGGATGGCACATTCTCAGAATTGGGGGAAATGAAAAAATTTCTCCGCCATCTTGGTTTTGTATCATTCAAAGCCTCAAGCGATTTGTACGAGGAGCACTCATAGGCTGAGTATGATGCAGATATTAGAGAGGAATGTATATGGGGCAAAGACATTAACGAGTTTGGCTTTGGCCTAGAGTTTGTTGAAAAGAGGTACTTTGGTACAGAGGGTTTGAAAAAAGTGAAAAGTAAAGAAAATTTTGACCAAAAACAAGGTAATGGCAGAGGTAGGGGCAGGGGCCCCCCTGGAGGAGGTAGAGGCCGCGGTGCGGCTTATACCAACAGTAATGCACCCCCATCCGGAAGGATGGTTCAAGGCGTTAGAACTGGTGATACAGGGGAGTATATGGCCTGTAACAGATTTAACGGGAGTGGGTGTGATTCCAGGTCTTGTGCTTTTGCACACATATGCTCAAAATGCCACGATCCTACACATAAAAGTGTAGACTGCCCCAATGTAAGAATGCATAAGGCATAGGGGCCCGTCTCACTCGTTCATCATTTACCTGCTACTGATTTGTGTTTCAGTCCACCTACAGAATTACCTGTAGGGTTTGTTGACACCGGTTCTATTGATTGCACTCAAAAGACTGAATTACACAGTAGTAGTATCGCCGCTGCCTCAGGTATATGTTTGGATGGTGAGGTGGAATGTGTGAACGACAATGCCCCGGGGTTTATGTACCCTATTGACCTACTGACGGGCGCAAATCAGCTGATTAGCGCGTCTACCACTGTCCCTATTGAGGGTATTATTAATATACATAATAAAGGTTGGCCGCTGCCACTTAAAAATAAATGTATTTCAGTCAGTATAGCAGAGTCTAAGGGACCCAGGGAAGTGTCGTTTGATGTATATAAGAGGTGTTTTGATGGTATCTGTGCATGTAAATATGACCTAGATGGGTCACAGGTAACATTTAAACCATGTCGTGTATTCACGGAATGCTTTATGTGGGGAGAAGTTGACTGTAACTGGCAGTACTTAATGGAAGGGACTGTATTCGGTTTTAGAATAGTCAACCCTGAATGTCCATGTACTTATGAGAATGAAAATTACAACTCTATTCTGAAAAAAGAGAATCATGAGTTTATGTCTAAACGCATTAAATCAGAATTGGAGAATGGCCAGATATTATTATCAGAGGACAAGCCCAAGTGTATTCATGCTATTGGGGCAATTGAGAAGAAAAAAGATCCTAATGATGTAAAGGTCAGCATACGCCCTATAACGGACTGCTCTAGGAGTGGTGATGGTACCCCCTCTGTAAATGAATTTTGTAACGAGATATGTGAGAAATTTGTATATAAATCCATGGATGATGTGTGTGATCTATTGAGAGAAGCCATGTGGCTTTGTAGTACCGATATTAGCGACGCTTATAGGGGGCTTCATATATATTATGGAGACAGGCAATATCAAGGACTCAAATGGGATCTTGGTGAAGGCCCGGAGACTTATATTGACGCGCGCTTGTGTTTTGGTATGGCTTCTGGACCGTACGTGTTTAATTCTGTGTCAGAGTTTATTGTACGTTGTATGTTTAGAAAAGGTTATCAAGACATTGTCAATTATCTTGACGACTTCCTGATCATGAATATTGATAAGGATAAGTGCATTGAAACTCAGCATAAATTGTTTAGAGTAATTAGACATCTGGGTTTTGCGATTTCTTTCAAGAAAATTTCTCCAGTGGCGAGACGTGTAATATATTTAGGGATTGAAATTGATAGTGATACTATGACGTTAACTTTACCTGACGATAAGATGAGTGCTCTATTATCTAAGCTTAAAGAAGCTGAGGGTAAACTTAAGTTAACTAAAAGAGAGGTTCAATCTCTAGCTGGCAGCCTAGCCCATGCCAGCAAGGTTGTGCGAGGAGGCCGCTGCTTTACTCGTAGGTTGTATGATTTATGCAATAAAGCTTCTAAATTGCATCATAAAATACGGTTGTCTGGTGAAGCAAGAGCAGACATTACTTGGTGGCTTGAGTTTGCCAAAGTGTTTAATGGCTGTGAAAAAATTGTCAGACCCATTAATACACATCTCTCAGTGTATAGTGATTCTTCTTTTTCGGGCTTTGCAGCCCAACATGGAAGAGATTGGTTGATGGGGGTATGGGACCCAGGGGGCCGCTGCCCCTTGCATGAAAATGCCCATCACCATTGGGTAGACCCTCCTGCTAATTATAACAAGAATATAAATGAATTGGAATTCTGGCCGGTGTTATTGGCAGCAAAAAGGTGGGGAGATACCTGGAGAGATTGTGAATTGGTGTTCGTCACAGACAATACTCAAGTCATGCATATGTTGAATACAGGCCACAGCACTAATAAGCAATGTATGCAATGGATAAGGGAAATGTTCTGGTTGTCTGTTAGATTAAATTTTCATGTTAGATCTGTGTATATTCCTACTAAAGATAATATTATTTGTGATTCGTTGAGTAGGTGGGGTGAGAGTAGCGTGAGAGGGAGACTTCTTGGTGTAACTTCTCCTGACTCATTCTGTTGTTACAATTATCTTTAATTAGGAGTAACTATCTTGTTTTACATTGTTATCTTGGAACTGACACGGATATTTTCTTTGCAGGTCCTTGTACACGCTTATCAGAGAGATTACAGCTGTTGTTAGATAACGATGTAGCAGACAATACTAATAAGGCTAGAACAACCCAGAGGAAGCATTATTTGGAATTTTGCGCTGTATATGGTTTGGACGCGCTGCGTCCGGGTAATGAAGGGGTGGCCTTTTACATTGCCCACCTTTCAAATACCCATCGCTATGTTTCAATCAAGAATTACTTGTCTGGGGTAAATTACTACCTCGCGTCTTACCGCGCGTCTGGTATTAATTATAATGACCCTCTCATAGTGAGAGCATTACGTGGTGCCCGTAGGTTGTTGGGGGACTGTCCCACACAGGCATTAGCTATTTTTCCAGAGCATCTAGTAATTATGTTTGATGTATTACCGGTGTCTATAGGACACACGTGTTTCTGGGCAGCAGCCCTGTTGGCATTTAGATCTCTGCTAAGAAAATGCCATTACACGGCAGGTGAGAGTATACTATGTAGATCTGCCTTCACCTTCTATGATTGGGGGATGATGGTAACTGTCACTAAGACAAAAACGATCCAATTTAAGGAAAGACAATTGTTGTTGCCTGTATGTAGGGTGAAGAACACTACTCTCTGTGCTGTACATTGGGTAGAGAAACATTTCACAGAGGTAAAAGGGAAACCATCACACCCAGCCTTCATGATTGCGGATGTCGATGGGGTTAAGCCATTGTCTTATACTTTATTCTCTGATATGTTAAAATTAACTGCTGTAAGAGCCGGTATAGAGGCTGACAGAGTATCCAGCCATGGCTTCCGGTCTGGAGGCGCGACATTCCTTGCCAGATTGGGTGTTGATCTCGATGTTATTAAGGGTAGGGGAGACTGGAAGAGCGACCAAGTCCTGGTCTACCTGAGGCGCCCGGTACAAGATAGGATATCCTTGGACCATAAAGTGGCGCAGATGTTGTCTAATGTGGTTTCTCTAGATTAAATAGTAGAACATAGCATACTATGAGTGTGTAATGTGTGCATCTTATAAAGATTATATATGTATTTATAGCTTGGCTGTATGTGTGCCAGCCATTCCTCCGTTCATAGCTGACATCACTTTGGCAGGTTAATCCAGCCAGTCGCTATGCGCACCCACTACTCACTTGTTATGTCGTTGTCATATTATATATTACATATCTATATCTATTACATGAACCTATTACGCATACGTCGGGGCAATATTGTCTATATAAGAGCCATAGCGGTTATATGTGTATATTGTTAGTATAAGTTGCCACGCCCCCTTATATAGGACACTCTGACGCAGGGGTCGTGGTGGTTCTATGTTTCCCCGCGGGGGGCAGTGCTCTCGTTGCTAAGGACGCTTCAGAGCCCGCCACAGTTGATTTCAAAATTTACTGTATATTGTGTATATAGATATGATTAAAAGGGCAGGTTAATCCAGCCAGTCGCTATGCGCACCCACTACTCACTTGTTATGTCGTTGTCATATTATATATTACATATCTATATCTATTACATGAACCTATTACGCATACGTCCGGGCAATATACAACCTCAATTATCGCCCCTTCCTGGGTATTTCCTATAATAAGACCACTTTGTTCAAGATGAGGCTAAAGAGCGGATATTTCACTTCTCAGGATACCCGACCCTACTTTTGTGAACCAAATATTGTAATTCTTTTTAAACAATATCTCAAACAAAATTCATATTTCTGGTTCCATCTTGGATGTATAAAAAATGTTCCTATATGAAGCCAATCTTTGATTTTAAATCGTGCAATATTTTTTTTTTTGCAAATCTGGCATATAAAGAAATCTGATCCAAGGCTATTTGAAGAACCCTAGCATGAGTTTCAAAATATTACATATTCCTGAGTCATATAAAATTTCTTACGATGGCTGCTAATTTCCAAATCGGCTTCAGCGGAAAACACATGTTCTTTTTTCAATCAAGAAAGTACCACAAAATTGGCTTTTTTATCTTCAAGAAAAATTTCCGGTGACAGGCAGAATACAATTCCAACTTTAGATAAGATATCTTAAGATATGACATGAATATACAATTCAAATTGGGTAAAGAATTGGGGCTGAGTTTTTGTCTCCTGAGCTAGGTCAATGCGCCAAGAAACACTCTTTTTGTGATATGTGAAGTGAGGTAGGTGAGGGAGTAATCTTGTTGAGGATAACTATACTCCAATTCACCTATTGTAGTCAGACACACAACTTGACAAATTGTACTAAACCCTTTAAGGACGGCATAGTGCTTTAATGCGCTATGCCCTTTGCCGTCATGATGCATGAATGCAGCCCTGGCGAATAACTCACCAGGGCTGCATTCAAGCATCTTGTTGATCCTATGGGGTTGAGACATTCCCAAAGAGTTGGTATGATGCACCAATGTGCCACCGGTGGGTAACTCACAGGGGCTGCATTGGTGCATTATGATGACAAATGGTATCTTTTAGCGACATCTCTCCATAAAGGGTTAATGGCTGCAGTTAGGTTTGACAGGCCTGCACTGAGCTTTGACAAGTCTAACACATCTGAGTGGTTCTGTGTTGTGGTATTGGGAGGGATTGATAGGAATAATTGGTAAATGACACCAAATTGACCACTAAACCTATTTGTGTTATTTTGGTCTGATTGAGGGGTGGCCATGCATGATGTTTTACTCACCTGACATCGAGATAACCACCCCAGCAGCTGCTGCTGTCCAATTGGCACTTTGGCACTTTGGTGATTTATAGCAATTTATACCAAGGCCAAAAAAAAGGTGTGTTTCAGGTTACATGGTCAAAAGGGAGTCCAGGCTGCCTCCAGAATGACTACCCTGTTTAGCGGAGTCCAGGTCACTCATAAATAGACATAGAACCCCTAAAACAGGGGGGTCTTTCTGGAGGCAACCTGGACTCCCTTTTGACGCTGTTTCCTTTCTCTGTGTAGGTAGGGTAAGTAGGATTTTTTTTTAATTTTCTTTTTTATCTTTGGCCTGAAAAGCACCAAAGTTAGAATTTAGACTCAGAAACATCAGCGCTGACTCACCGACAATGGTGTAGGCTATCAAATTGACTCTGAAGTAGCCCCAAAATTACTTAAAATATACTATTTTCTCAAAATTGGATAAATGTTTCTAGGGTCGGCCTTGTTTTAGGGTCAGGTAACCTGAAATATACCTTTTATTTGGCCCAAGAGAAATAGGAATAGACTTGGAGTAGAATAGTGAAATAGATAATTGATTCATGACGACCACCATGTTCCAATCCTGAATAAGTGGTTAACTACCCATAGGGCCACTAGCAAGAGCAAGAGACAATTGGGAATGAATAATGGCATTCCAACTTGCAATGCAGACCCCACAATTTATCTAATCAAAACTATTGTCCAAGTTGATGAAGTGAATGCTTGGGATTACAACAATGTCCAGTCGAAAATTAATTCCTGGATAAGATGTGCAATGCTCTGTGTACCTCCCATTTTAAGGTGCTTTAAGCTTTGGAGGGCAGCATACACATTGTTATATGATAAAGTCGACATCATGTCTGAATGTAGCGCTGGCGAAAAAGGAACAATCCTACATTCACTGTGCTTATTCATCACCAAAAGGGTGGTTACCTTGGTATATTATTCTGCCATATTATGCTGTCGCTAAAGCTTAACCCTTTAACTGCCACATAGTGGTTTGATGCATCATGCTCTTTTGTCATTGTGATGTTTGAATGCAGCTCTGGTGAGTAAGTTGACAATGCTGCATTCAAGCATCATGCCGGCTCTACGGGAATGATATAACCTGATGGGAAGGTACAATACTTGAATGCAGCCCTGGCGAGTTACTTGCCAGGGCTGCATTCAGGCATCATGATGATAATAGTATAGCACATTAAAACACTATGCGGCCTTTAAAGAGTTAACCTCCCCATTTCTGCATATTATTACACACATTATGAGACACACAATGCCACATTGTAGGCATACAAAGCCTTACACTAAATGACTGGGTAAGGATCCTAATGTCCCTGAGAGTAACCCCTTATTATTAGTGTGGCTATATTGGTGGGGCGGGGTATTGTGGCTATTGGGGCGGGTATATAGCGCTTTAACTTTTGTGAACTTGTTCCCACAACCACTGTGTTAGACTGGCCTGCCTCAGTGAGAACTCTACTCCGCCACGCACTATCCCCCCTCCTCCTCCCCTCCCCTGGTTGTTCCCTCTAGAATTAGACAGTTGAGAAAAGTATACAGTAGTTGAGAAAAGTATTTTTTTGTCTTTATTTGAATTCTAGGACTTGAGCAAGTCTACCACTGTGTGTGTACACTGACACAGGCAATCATTTCCGCTTCCGGTTCCGGTGCTCTCACCACTTAGCTTGTTCCTTGCAGGTTATGGTGTGTGTGAGTGTGGTCACTGCCTAAGTCTCATGAGAAATCCCGAGCTCAGAACTAACATGGCCGCCCATACGGAGAAAATCGAAACCTCGCTATATGGGACTAGCACATCCTGGTACCTCAGGAAGTCGGGGGCCACATCCCATCTCCTTATCAGGCTTATCCCCTCCCCTCACACCCAGAACAAAGGTGCTGATAAGAAATTCTCCCATGATGCACTACTCTGCAGTCAGGGGCCTAACCACAAAGCATTGCTCTGAGCCAAGATGGCGGCCCCCATAGCCTAAAGCCCTAGTCCCGTATAGAACCTAACCACACCCGTTTTACACACCTATACGCAGAATTCAGCCGGGCGTGCAGGACTAATCCGCCAGGTGGCGCCACCACTAACAGGTGTCTGTTCCCGGCGTGTCCCGGTGTGTTGTGGTACAGACAGGATGGGTACCAGCGGACGCTGCACGCTCGGCGAAGCAGGTAACCAGCTAACGTGGTCACACGATGAGGCCACGTGGACGCCATCTTGGTTTCTGATACCCCTTTTTATTTAAGAAATAATCTTTTTCCTCTTGTATTTGTAGATTTTGTTCTTTTTTTTTGCTCTTTTTATTTTTTCTCCTCTTCCCCAACACATCATCGCATGCTCTTCCTCTGCCATGTTTTTCTTGTCCTCCTTCTCCTTCTTGTTTTCCCCCTTATTCATTTCCTCTGCGGCTTCTCTGCATTCTTGTCCCCCATTTCAACCACTTGCTTTTCAGAAACTATTTTGCACCTCTCCCACTTTGGTATTTTCATCTGATTAAACCGTACTCTTTTCCTTCTTCAATAGACATTTCATCATTTGAAAGAGTTAGGTGTATAAGGGCGCATTACATGATACTTTTGCTAACATTCCCACTGTTCCCTCACACTTCGCCGAACCTAGGGTAGATTCACCATGAGTCGGACACATACCCTGAGACGGACAGTGGAATTTGAGGTTATTCATCTACACTTCTAATATTGTTTTCTTTTTGGAAAGGAATAGTACTGAACCTTATCATTAGTCACAAAAAATAGCTTAAAATGCTCTAATAACCACAAACTCAAGTGCCCGTCTCAAGCTATGTGTCAGACTGCAGGTGAATCTACCCTACCCTATGTATCCCCTCAGACTGTGCCCTATACGCGGCCTTACCACCGCGCCCGACGCCCGTCTGGGAGGCGCCAATCATTCTTGTCGATTATCATTGGAGTGGACACCGTCGTCGTGGTTGTCATGGTAACCACTCAAGTATACTGACCGGCGCCATGACACTTTGGTGACTGACCCAGTGACGCTGTGTCTGTCTGAGTGGGTCTTTCCCCAATATAAATACTGAAATAAATTGTTTGTTAGGTACTGATAAGATGTACATAATCTGAGGTTATCATTACTTAACGCTATAATAAAACAACTGCACGGCTAAAATGGATGCATTTAGATACTAAAATATCCGTATTAAAGTGATTTACATTCCAATGGTTCATGTTTGAGGATGACAATTGGTTGCCAAATAAATGGTCACTGAGGTAGACATGTCAAGGGAAGAACTTGAGTGTAGGCTAATTGCCTATAGTTTGTCTGGTCCTGTGTAGGCCCTAATCGTGGGCTTCTACATACGCAAGGTTTTACAGTTGTCAATCATACATTGTCATCGGGCTAATCTTTTCCCGCCTCCACAAGTTATCACAATCGCTAGGTTCAAGGATATTTGTCCCCTATCTGCAGACAAGGCAAGGTACTCTCTGAACGTGCCACTTTGCAGTGATATGGGATATTATGTAGAATACAATATCGCCATCAGTTTTGGATCTGAAATTATAGTGGTTTTTTTAAAGTGGACGTTGGGGAGGGAAGCCATTGAGGTAAGATGGCACCAATGTGACCTTAGTTCTGGGGCTGTCAATAAGATGGATCTCCCCCACTTCACCGCCTCAGTGAGCATAGCTAGAGGAGGTGGATGGAGCGAGAGACGGTGAGGTAAATAGAGAGAGACAAACAGACAGACGCAAGGAGAGAGGGAAGGAAAGAGAGGCAAGTAGAGATTGAAGGGAAAAGTGGGAAGGAGAGATGGAATGGAAGAGAGATGAAATGAAAGAGAGGCAAAGAGAGAGGGAAGGGAAGAATGACAAGGAGAGCGCGAAGGAAAGGGAGGCAAGGAGAGATTGAAGAGAAGAGAGGCAAGGAGAGATTGAAGGGAAGAGGGACAAGGAGAGATTGAAGGGAAGAGGGACAAGGAGAGGAGGACGGGGAGGAAGAGGGAATTGTAAGGAGACCGCAGGAGAGAGGGAAAGAGAGCGAGATGAAAAGGCAGAGATATACAAGTAGAGTGGTAGGGAGAGAGAGGTGGAGGGCGAAGCAGAGACAGACACACAGAGACAAAGAGAAGATGGCAGAGAGGCATAAATTAAACAACAACTAAAATTAAATAGACGTCACCAAATACATGAGTACGCACCCTACAGTTCACAAGAACTGAGCCACGTTATACACTTGGCATGTAGAGATGTACGTCTGGAGCGCTGCCTGACCGCAGGATGCCACTCTCCAAGCAGAGACCCTCTCTGACAAAACGTGGCAGACAACACGATAACTTAGGCCAAAAAAAAAGTTTGTTTCAGGTAACCCGACCGACCCTATCAAAACAAGGCCGACCCTACGTTTTCTATGCAATTTTGAAGAAATCTTTGTATTTTTACAATTTTTAAACAAACATTTCTACAACTATCAATTGATTGAAATATGTTTCATGGTTGAAATTGAAGATATCACTGAGGACAATTTTTCAGGTAGGGAAAAATGGGAAAAAAAGATTGCAGGCAGAGTCTACCTGTGATACGTGTGGAATCTGCTAGGGGAGTGGTGTGTGGTGAGGGGGTCAGGTATGTGTGTGTGTGTGGGGGGGGGGGGGGGTGTACAGGAGACCTGTGGGTAGGTGTGGGGGGGGGGGGGGTACAGGAGACCTGTGGGTAGGTGTGGGGGGGGGGGGGTACAGGATACTGGAGGGTGGCCAGGAGGCGTGTGGTGGTACCTCAGGTGTGAAGGGGCGCCATGCTGGAGGTGTGAGATGTCAGTCAGACTCCTCCAGACACCAACAGGCAGCCAGGTGTGAACCCTCCTCCAGGGGGGGTGGGGGGTTACTCTTTGAAGCTAGGTACCAACTGCGAAACTACAGTCCCCCCCCCCCTATTTGGTCATTTGACAGCCCCTTGAAAATATGTACTTTTTTTACAGCCCACCTATTTTCAATGAAATCATATGACAGCCAACCGTTAAGAGGCCTCTTCCATTTAACATGAGGTTATTTTGGAATTATATAGATTACTCAACTATTGTATGAGATTTAAGGGTTTGTTATTTTTATTTCAATTGTGACAGCCCCTAATTTTGTACTTTGCAGTCATTGACAGCCCCAGTTTTGTACTTTTATATGACTAACAGCCCCCCTTTTTTCTTGCTCCGATGTGTGCACAGCTCTTTGGGGTCGTTACCACAGTTGGTACCCATTCCTATACTGAGTACCCCCCGGGACACTCCTCCAGGGGCTGACATTCTGAGGAACTCCTCCACGGGGGAAGCTACTCTCTGTGCAGTCCAGGTGTGAACCCTCCTCCAGGGTCGACATTCTGAGGCACTCCTCCAGGGGGGAAGCTACTCTCTGTGCGGTCCAGGTGTGAGCCCTCCTCCAGGGCCGACATTCTGAGGCACTCCTCTATGGAGTAACTCGCCAGTGCTGCATTCAAGCATGATGTCGACAATGTGGGGTTGAGACACTCCCGCAGGGTTGGCATGATGCACCAATGCCTCACCAGTGACAACTTTTAGAGACATGCCGTCTTCAAAGGTTTAATGGGAAGAAGGAGGAGGGTTTGGGAGTGGGGCTGGCAGAAGGTGAAAGGAGAACAAGAAAGAAAAGGTAGAAAAAATATAAGTGCTGGCACTACTGTATACAGAAGTCAGCAGGTCGAGCATGGGGGAGGTAGCGATAGAGCTATGTATTAAAAGACAAGTTATGTAGGGTTGAATGCATGGGAAAAGTTATTTTTGTTTACAACAATTGAGTATTATCAATCAAATGTACATGCATTTTATTTTGTCGGTTTTCAATATATCAATTGCACATCTATAGAGTCCCATCTTTGGTTTGCGAAAAAACCCACCATTATTTCATTTACTTGAGCACTTTCCGTAATAATAGCCTTCCTCATGTATATCTTACATTATCCTGATTATATATACATTTGATATAAACTTTTTGTTATGAATATAACCACGACAACCAATATTTCAGGGTACAGTAGACACTTTTGGCACAACGCTGTTATCTTCAACTGGTACAACAGGAATTGTACAAAGCATGCAATGACGTATAATGACGATGGACTGTGGAGAAGAGAATAAACCCTTTAAGGACCGCATATCGCTAAAAGATAACATTCACAATAGGCCATTATAACGTTCCAATGCAGTTCCAGTGAGTAACTCGTCAGTGCTGCATTGGTGCACCAGGCCGACCCTTTGGGAGTGTTTCAAATCCATAGGGTCGTCATGTCTCTTGAATTCAGCAGCCCTGGTGAGTCACTCACCAGGGCTGCATTCCTGCATCATGATGACCAAGTGCAAATTGCAACCCATAGATGTTTGATTACTCTATGGCTCGGCCTATGGTCAGCATGGTGCAGCACTGGTGAGTTACTCAATAGCAATGCATTTCTGCCTCTTGCAGACCCTACATGGTTGATAGAGTCCAAAAAGGTCGGCATGATGCATGAATGAATCTATGTCCTACCAGGGAGGGAGTCAAGAGACTCTTTTAGGGCGTTGAGAAAGACTTTGCACACTCTGTGCGAAATTTCAGACCCCGTTGCTGGTAATTAATCATTCCCCAAATAATGCAACTTTAAGTTTAGACCAAAACTCTGGAGGATGATGCCTCTGCTATTCCGCATTAGCGAGATACAGTGGCTCCACCTTTTGGACCACTGGTAACAATCATAACCCTTTGCTCTGCAAGGACCAGCTCAGCCAAATCTCGTGGCCGAGATTAGGGTACAAACAGGGCTCAGGTATTGTGAATAGGTTGTACCTGGACACTCCTAATGTCACCTGTGTCCAGTATAGTGTAGTGGTTAGCACTGTGGACTCCTAATACTGGGAGCCCAAGTTCAAATCCCTACCAGGCCAAATAACACTATGTCCTTTAAATACATATTTCTAAATTTTCTTTAGTATTGTGAATAATGTATTCTGTTTCCAAAATTGCTATACTTATGAATTTGATTACCAGGCATTGCCTGGAAGAGATTTGAACTCAGGTACTCTGCATCATGAGTCCACAGTGCTAACCACTACACTATACTGGACACAGGTGACATTAGGAGTGTCCAGGTACAACCTATTCACAATACCTGAGCCCTGTTTGTACCCTAATCTCGGCCACGAGATTTGACCAAGCTGGTTGCTGTGAGTACTGGGAATAGACCTAGTACCAGTGGGAATGGCGCTATCCACTGATCATCTTGCTAAGGCCCTATAGATTTTACGCTCTCAGAGAGTGAACTCCCATGTCGGCCTTTGTCTCAGAGTGCCCCCTGTGGAGTCACGTTTTGTCCACAGGCCACAAAGTGTCCACAGGTCAAGGAAAGACACAAGTTGGTGCTGTTAAAATGAATTGTGTTTTCGCTTGGAGTATTATTCCTTTGCTCCATGGATGTGTTCACCATACAGGCAACTTTAGGACCCACCTAGACAAGAAATATCAGTTACAGTTTATTATGGTATAATTGTAGGCTACATCTTATTTTATTATGTACTATGTATCACCAGGCTTGGAGATTTAGTCATCTAATGATATCTCTGTTAATGAACTTACTAGAACTAATAATAAACCTTGCGAATTTCTTGTCCGAAGAAATAAATTAGGTTTCTACAAAGAGTTTGATAATGGGTGTGGACACTTTGTAGCATGTGGACAAAACGGGACTCAACACCCCCCCCCCACCTACATACACACAGCGTCGGATCCCGGATGTAACATCTGAGGGAAGCTGGCTCCCGGAAGTAGGGCTCTTTTTGCACATGCGTGTTTAGTACCTCAGACGTTGTCACACTCTCCGGGCTGAGGTTGGGTGACCCCTACTCTTATAACGGATGTTTAGGCGTCCTCTCCAGTATGCAGTTTCATATGTCAGAAATGATGGCCTTAGATATTATGTTTGTATGTAGAATGACCTTTCTAACTGCACTGAAGTACCTTCATATGTATTTGTTTTAAAGCAGGAAAGCTGTAAATAGATCATAAGACAATCATTAAGATTCCAATTCAAATGTAAGATTGATAAATAGCTATGTTGTTGTTCATCGAAAATGGATAAGGGAGAGAGCGAGAGCGGTTCTTAAAACGAGCAAGTGTGTATACTAGTATGCGCCACCATACAAGATAGCCAATGGTGATGCTTAAAGTTAGTTGTAGTGGAAAAGGTAGTCTTTATAGAGACAGCCACGACTTCATTTTGATTGTGTGTTTTCACAGCTCATATATAGGTTAACTAGTTATAACTATAGGTGCCATCTATGGATAGAACTTTCCACTTGAAATCAATTTGAATTCCATATCCTCCGCTTTTATACTCTCTACCGTTGATCTAGACTACCTGACCTTCTTATTAGACCTATACCCTGGCCGGCAGAAGGCAGGCCTATAGATAGGCCGCATGTAGACTAAGACTTTGTGGTGTTTAGCCCTTTAAGGATGGCATAATGCCTTATTGCATCATGCTCTTGGTCGTCATGATGCATGAATGCAGCACTGGTGAGTAACTCGCCAGGGCTGCATTTATGCACCATGCCGACCCTACAGGTTGCGACACTCTTGTAAGGTAGGGTCGGCATGGTGCACCAATGCAGCACTGGTGAGTACATTGGTGCATCATGACAACAAATGTTATCCTTTGGCGACATCCCGTCCTGTAAGGGTTATCTAGGTTTATGCGGCCCTCTATACTACTCCATACTGGGGAATTAAAGGCAAACAGAGGCAGAGGGGAAATTAAAGGTCAACATACGGGACCTCACAGAGGGCGGCCGCTGGTACCCTGTGAGTCACGTGATGTAGGGGTGTAAGTGTCCATGACTTACGGGTACAAGCGGCAGTGAAGAAAAGTGTTGTAGATGACAAAGATTTATTCTGTTTTTCTGCAACATTTTGGAGTTTCTTATTCTCATCCCAGCATTGTGCACTGATGTACCATGCCCTCAAGATGAATGAATGCAGCCCTGCAGTAAACAATGGTTCATGCTCAAAAAATAAACTTGTCTCCAGGCTCTTCAAAGTGACGGTCATAAAATAAACGAGTCAAAAACTCGTCTTAGTGACAAGGAAGCGGGTCTTCTAGCTGGAGATAGAAGACCCACTTGGTATGTGCCAGCCCAAAACCCAACATTTGCCTCCAGATTCTATTTGTGGGATGGTAACCTGATAGGTTAGACAACTTTTGACTCGTTTATTTTATGACAGTCACTTTGACAAGTCTGGAGACGAGTTTACTTTTTCAGTGCATGCCAATATTGTACTATTGTGGTGTGTTTATCAGGGTAATTTCAATGGAATATGTTAGATATTAATAGTACAGTGAAATATAATATTGATTTATGGAGTTTATTGCATGATGCTCATACTAAATGGCATATATCAACATATGGAATAATGTATCTATGTTGCTTGGTATCAGTGTATGATAT
This sequence comes from Harmothoe impar, assembly GCA_947462335.1. NCBI lineage: Eukaryota > Metazoa > Annelida > Polychaeta > Phyllodocida > Polynoidae > Harmothoe > Harmothoe impar. The sequence continues at coordinate 12,360,812 of OX381717.1, read as the reverse complement.
TGCAGAGTTTGTGGTTGGTGTGTGAATATAGTCCTAGTTTAGGCTGGGGCTAAAACATCAGATGGAGAGTAGACCTATAATGTGGTTGGAGACTGCTGAAGTGGGCAGGAACATAAACTTGTCACTCACATGCAGAAGAAAACCGTGGCCACCTGTGATAGGCTGAGGCCTGGCACAGGTGTAGCAGGGGGCTGTAGGTGGCTACCATATAGCCGCCGCAGGTGCCCCTCAGTAGCTAGTAGCGAGTAACAGCTCATTCGGAGATGAGCTGCGGCTACTCACCTGGGTCATGGGCGAGGGTAGGCCCGCACCTCTGGAGTTAGGTTGGAAGCATGCGGGGATGGTCACGGCATCCCCAGTATCAGGACTCAACAGCTCACTATGGGAATCTCTATATATTTTAACATCACTATACTCATGGAACACATACTGCACTGACCTGCACACATATATTGGTACTTACTGTTGTATCAGATGCTGAAGGTAATTAGCACATCAAAGATACCCTCCAGAGGATGTATGGAGTTGACTGGTTTGTTGGCAATTAGTAATAAACACCATTTATATACAGTTTATGTACCTCTCACTTGTCTTTGGCTAAGGTTGGAGGAGAACTGGCCAGCCTTAGCATATTAGTGCTCTACCAATATAAGAAACTAGCACTATGCTGAGATAGAACTACTAAACACTATAGCACAGCCAAGCAGAACACACACAAACACATTCTATAAACATCATGAGCCCCCATACAGTTCATTGGTGAGAGAATTGGAGAGCTTTTCGATCCCCATTGCCAACAGCCAGGAGTCATCCTCAGGGCAACCCAGGAGGGCTGATGAAGCCTCAGCACTATATACACAGTAAATGGAACTTGGATAGACATGATATAGCAGAGAAGAACCTCTCTCAATCATGAATTAGAAATATATACTGCAGTCCTCTTCCAGACAAAAGAATTATCTTACCCACCAAGGAATACAGAATTGGTAAGTGGAAAAGAATGCATAAGGAATATACATTTGAGTATATGCTGGATGGAAAACAGGTCAATGTTTATACCAGGAGAGGAGTAATGGTCAGCAGCAGGACCATGATGGCCAACATCTGGTACTCAGGAGCGGCTCAGAGAGCCCAGCGCCCAACCCAGGGAGGCAGGAGCTGCTCCTGGAGCAGCTCACAGAGAAAGGCTAAAAATAGATTCGCGCACCTCTCCTCAGAGGTGCGGCTCTGAACAGCTCAGTGCTAGGGTATGGAGCAGCTCACACATGGTAGGACTTCTACTCTACTTGAAGAAGTTGAGCAAGGAATACAAGTATAATCAAAACTGACCAATGCACTCAAAATACACAGGAACAGAACAAGATATCTATACTTACATTAAAAATATTCTTAAGGGAACACTTTAGAAGATAAGAGGAAAATAGGAGGACAAAGAGGAAAGCCAAAACCAGAAAAAGTCTTATTCACACAATTTAAGGCAGCTATTGCTACCAGGAAGATACATAGGTGTTTATATCTACCTGGGGAATACTACATGAGGGCAATACCCAATGGCACATTTGGTAATATAGAAGAATGAGATGGACAGGAGAAGTCAAGAGAGAGAATGATAGAGAACACCAACACAATAGGATAATAAACCGAAAAAAGGCAATCCTGAAACTAAAAGAGGGAGATGCCCAACGACACATTTGGTACAATAGAAAACCAGTTGGATAGAAAGGTAAAGAGAAAGACTTCTAAATGAAACACATTATATAAACCTAGAATTACACGAAATAGAGGAATGAAAAGAAGGGGCTTGTATTTACGACTTGAATACAAGAATTGCAGCCTAGAAGATAATATTGGTTGTGTCTTTATGGAAAATGATACAAGTGGGAGATTCCCAAAAGCATGACCATACAACTTACAATTAAGGGAAAAATGATTCACAATGCAGAAGAAATAATTCACAATGTAGATATACTATTCACAATGTAGATGAACGATTCACAATTCAGGAACAACGCACACTGCCCAACAACATGGTCCAATACAAGTAAGTAATCAAAATGGAGAGAAATCAGACAATGGATAATAGGAATCGAAATCGACATGCAATTTCAACACAAGATCAGATGAGAAATGCCCAAAGAACAATCAGGAATGCTCCAGCACAGATATATTTGTAGCATTATAACCAAAAAGAAAACGTTTTGAATAGCAGGTATATCCATTTGGAAATACAAGGATCAGAAGGAAAAGGAAATTCCGAGAAATGAAATTTAAAACAAAAAGAATCACAAAGCACAGGAACGATTCCCAATGTCTAGGGATGAGTCACAATGTCTGGGAATGATTCCCAATATCTAGGAACGATTCAAAATGTGTTGGAACGATCCACAAAGGCCTTGAACGATTCATAATGCCCAGAAACGGTTCACAAGGCCCAGAAACAATTAACAATATACAGAAACAATTCACAAAGCCTAGGAATGATTCATAATACCCAGAGAAGATTTTTTTTTAAACAGAAACGATTCATAATGACAAGAAATGATTCACAATGGCCAGAAACGATTTACAATGGCCAGAAACGAATTACAGTGTTAAGGAACGATTCACAATGTCTGGGAAATGTTCACAATGGCTAGGAACGATTTAAAAAGCCCAGGAACAATTTACAGCATACATGAACGATTTACACAGCACAGAAACGATTTACAAAACACAGAAACGTTTTGCAGAGCACAGAAACGATTTACAAAGCACCGGAATGACTCATAGTGCCCAGAACCGATTCACAATGCCCAGGAACAATCTACAATGCCCAGAAACGATTCACAATGTGCAGAAACGATCCACAATGCCCAGAAACGATTTACTATGCCCAGGAACGATTCACAACGCACAGCTACAACTTACAATGTACAGGAACAATTTACAATCCACAGGAACAACTAGTTAACTGATCAAATAAAAGTAAAACTCAGATGTCATAGCCAAGTCCAGCAAGCTCATTTACGACAGAAATGGTTATACGAGAGAGAATCAACCAAGAGCAAAAGTGAGAAGGAGCATCTCAGGAGAGATGAGAAATCATTACTAAACGATTAAATATCAACCAGCACAGATAGAATTAAATTATTATAATTATAAGAAAACGTTTTGTGAAGAAAAACAGTGCCCTGACAAAGCAAACATATTCAGCAAGTATATAAAGTGCAAGGAAATAACTGGGAAATTGAGGAAGAATAAACTGCCCCACAATGACCAAGGAGAGCCAGCCAGGTAATAGGAATATACCTCAGCTGGCTGAGCATGTACACTAAGGACTGCCTACCAAATGACTAACTCTATAGCATAAACCTACAACTTGCCAATGTAGCGACTAGGGGGGTGCCTGCCTCTCTCCACCTAAGGCAATAGGGTTTACTCTGGATAAACATGCTATAATAAATACTATATACACATTCTGGGTGGAAAGAAAGGAAATTGACCAGAATAAAGACATATTGGATGCCACACAACAAAATAGAAGGAAACAAAAAGGAGAATTCAAAGAATAATTGTATGATTGAGATACAGGAGAAAAGAAATGGTTGAAGCAAATCAGGCATGGAATTGAAGATTGCATTGGTTAACCCAACGTCAAGAAAGGAGAGCCAGATGTTGCTGCAGGTATCCTCCTCTGGGAACACAGACTCCACCCTCTGCCCACACTAAGAGTGGGCAGGTGGTCTCTGCTGTACACTACACAGGACTGGGCTGTAAGGATCCACCAGAAAACAGACTCCTTCATTTAAACCTAATTTACAGAATTGTAATGCAACAAGAAGAAAGAAATCACTCATAATGGATATTTGAGCATGGAGTAACTACATACAATCAGCATTTCAATCAGCATGTACACAGAGAGACAATATGGAAAATACAGGAATAAAACCCATGTAATGGAGCATAGGCCACATCTGGAGACTATGGGGTGTTTGAGAGCACCTTCCTGGAGGTCAGCTAGGGGTAAGTGATTAATCAGCAGAAGGAGAGATAGACGTGCAGAAAGGATTCTCTGTAAGGGGATGGTCGAGCAGAAAGGATCTCCCACAAGGAGGCAGCCAGAGGAAAAGGATCATCTGGAAATAGTCAGGTAGCCGGGCAGGAATGGAGGATGGATCTAGTGCTGGCTATATACACATATATGCAGGGTTAGGCACCACACTGTACAAATGGCACTTGTTAGAACTTTGAACAACAGTAAAATAATTATGAAGATTTGAGACTGATATCATGAGCAACAGCAACATTGAAGATATTAGAAAACTTTTGAACTTTTATTCAGAAATGCTTCACCTGGAACTTATCAAGTTTCTCAGAACCATTGGAGGGGGAAACTGCTTTACACAGCTGTGCATCCTGAATACAGACCAGAGTAACATATACTAATTATTTATACAGAAAACAGTATGAAGGCAACCTTATTTAAGCTACATACAAAACAATAGGGTATCTCCTTGTCAACAGTTATTCACATCCATTGAATGTGAACAAGCAATCCGAGACATGCAACCTAATAATACAAATGAAAGGAAAATATAAGCTAAAAGAATGGAGGGAGAGAGAGGACGAATGAAGCTGCACAGGAGTGTGGATCCTTAAGCAATGAAATGTATAGAAAGGAAAGATACTTAAGATGATGTAATTATATACAGAACGAGGAATTAAAGAAAAGAATGAAGGAAACTACCCCAAGTCACATCTGAATGAAAGGCAATAGAATGGCAATGACAAACATGTATTAATGTAGGAACTAGCGAAATCCATCCACAGGAGAGAAACACCATCTCATCCTGTGTGTCTAAAATGCACCGCATGTGCAATCAGAGACAAATGAGGACAAAGGATAGGATTCATGAAAACCCAAATGTTTGATAACATTGGCAACAAGAATTGCGGTTGTTGCCGCGTAAAAAAATGCCTCAGGCATTTTTTTACGCAGCAACAACCGCAATTCTTGCATTCAAAGAAACATAATGTCTACATGGTTGGTATGTTTGAAGGGAACCCATTCAAGACACCAAAAACGCAGGGCTGTGAAGGGATTATCAGGTAGAAGGATGATACAACTTCAAATATGGCATTTCCTATGAATTCCTTGAGTCCATGTTAGGGGGTAAGGACATGTGTGTTGCAAGGCAGATAAACAATAACAATAGATGTTGCTAGGCAACCAGCTGAATTTGCAACAAACTAATAGAACCATTGAATTCCTTGGGTCCATATCAGGTGGGGGTAGGTATGATTATAATCAACCTTAGGACCATGGAAATGTGTGTTGCTAGGCAGATAAACTATTAGAATTGCCGTTGCTAGGCAACCAGCTGTATTAGTAACAAACCGATAGAACTATTGAATTCCTTGGGTCCATATTAAGGGGGGTAGGTATGATTATAATCAACCTTAGGACCATGGATATGTGTGTTGCTAGGCAGATAAACAATTAGAATAACCGTTGCTAGGCAACCAGCTGTATTAGCAACAAACCAATAGAACCATTGAATTCCTTGGGTCCATATTAGGGGGCGTAGGTATGATTATAATCAACCTTAGGAGCATGGAAATGTGTGTTGCTAGGCAGATAAACAATTAGAATAACCGTTGCTAGGCAACCAGCTGTATTAGCAACAAACCGATAGAACCATTGAATTCCTTGGGTCCATATTAGGGGGGGTAGGTATGATTAAAATCAACCTTAGCACCATGGAAATGTGTGTTGCTAGGCAGATAAACAATTAGAATAATCGTTGCTAGGCAACCAGCTGTATAAACAACAAATGGATAGAACCATTGAATTCCTTGGGTCCATATTAGGGGGGATATGTATGATTATAATCAACCTCAGGACCATGGAAATGTGTGTTGCTAGGCAGATAAACAATTAGAATAGCCGTTGCTAGGCAACCAGCTGTATTAGCAACAAACCAATAGAACCATTGAATTCCTTGGGTCCATATTAGGGGGGGTAGGTATGATTATAATCAACCTTAGGACCATGGAAATGTGTGTTGCTAGGCAGATAAACAATTAGAATAGCCGTTGCTAGGCAACCAGCTGTATTAGCAACAAACCAATAGAACCATTGAATTCCTTGAGTCCATTTTAGGGGGGGTAGGTATGATTATAATCAACTTCAGGACCATGGATATGTGTGTTGCTAGGCAGATAAACAATTAGAATAGCCGTTGCTAGGCAACCAGCTGTATTAGCAACCAACCAATAGAACCATTGAATTCCTTGGGTCCATATTAATGGGGCTAGGTATGATTATAATCAACCTCAGGAACTATCAAAGGTTGATTTATATTATTGTTATCACATAGCATAAATTTGTGTTGTGACACCTTAATCCAAGATGGCGGCACAATCCAAGATGGCGGCGCCCGTTCTGACTTCTGGCAAAGTGCAAACATCATATACCTCGTTCTGGTGGTGCCTGGCGGCACCACCAGGTGGCTACGCCACCACTTCGGCATAAAAAAGATTGAGACAAATGTGTAAAGGCATACATTAGTGTCTTTTGAATGGTAGAAGTGCATTGACACCAGAGTTGCTAGGGAAATGACTCATGAAGCTCTTATATGATCAGAAAGAGCACCAGAAATCACCAATAATTAAGTATCAAAGGTCTTGAAGATGGAAAGAACTGAGAAGAAAAGAAATCTGAATTTACAAAAGGAAAGAATGTCAAGTATTGAAAGAGGAATCTTAAGATGAGTTACAGAAAGGAAAGCACAGGTGGGATGTTGGTAGAGAACAATTGATGATATTTTGTATGGAACAAGGCAGAACCCATAGAGTATGTTATACAAATACCTGACAAATGAATCATGCTTACATACAATAATCCTAGGAGTAATTACAGTTTGTAATGCAGATACATGGAAAAGGAAAGGAAGCTTGCACTTATACACCAAAGGGAAAACGGATTGTGAACATTTGAACAAACCCTGGAAGAAATGACAAACAGGGAACCTTAAATCAAACAAAGGAAAGAGGGATCTAGCTACTAGCTACAAAGAAGAAATAATGAGAGCTGCTGAGAGAGAATGAGAGAATAAAGAAGAACTCGAAATTCAGTGAATATGTTGAGAGAAATGAGAAAATAAATGAAAGAAGAGGAATCTGAATATATCCGCATTAGCAGGAATAATATAAACAAAAGAGTAGAGTGAGGCCTCTGGTTTTAATGCATGAAGGGGCATTTTGTGATGAATAAGGGATTGCATTATGTGAATATGAAGGAATCACAGAAAGCATATGGACAAGGGAACCCAATGATGTTACCGAAAGAAGAAATCTATCTAGAACACTCTGAATTAGCAGAAGGATGGAATGAAGGAATGCACCCTACTATCTAACTATCAGCAAATAGGAGACTTAATTGTTTAGGTGAAAGGCACATTAATCAACCAGTACTGAATGATTATGAACGTTTTGAAAATGGAAAGAATTTAGAAGAAAAGAAATGTGAATCTGCAAAAGGAGGAATGATATGAATTCAAAACATCAAAGCAGCCAAATGAAATATATGATGAAGATTGGGAATTGAATGGATGATAGATCTGCGGATTGATGAATTGAAATAAATGAATGGAGGCAAACTGGAGAGACATGGACAAAACGTAAAAGAAAAAGTAGGAATCAGGATTTGGAAGGATGAAAGCCACACACTGATGACAGTCAACTTTGTGTCATTTAAAGAAAACAAGAGAGAATTAACACAAAATGAGCAAGATAATACCCGTATGGGATATATTTAACTATTTATTATAAATACAAAAAAAACAACAGCAGGAATAGGAGCATTTACTGGGAGGGGATGAGAAAATACAAAGTATTGGAGTGACAGCAGCTTTCGACAGAAAGGATAGTGGTATGTGAAAATAGTGAAACACAAGATTTTCGTAGTGCAGATTGCACAAATTTCGACAGAGAGATAGAGAGTATAGTGATAAGATGATGAATTTTCGTGGAGATTCCAGGGGAAAACAGCTTTAGAGATACAGCAGCAGGAGGGGAGCAAATAGGACTGATCACCCTGGAGGCACCCTGAGATTGGCTGCAGGGATACTGGGGATGAGAAGGACCACCCCAATCAGCGCCTCCTGGCCGAGGGCAACCGCTAGAACACAGGGTTCGAGTCACCATCAGACGAGCAGACAATCTGACAAGCAGAAAATCTGTAAGTCTACTCACTGGGGGCAGGAAGTCAGACAGTTTTATGATATCAAATTAGGGATTGTCTGGAATCAGCCAAGCTTGAACTGCAGGAGGATCCTAATAATCTAGCCGGGACTTCATGTAAATCAAGTAACCCAGAATACTGACTGGGGAGAGTAGCAATCCAGACAGTTGAGGGCCATGAGCAGTACCAAGTGGCACTCTTGGGGGTCAATACTGCGGAGAGTTGGGAAGTTAGGAATGATATCAATTATGATAATGTAAAATGGTTAGGGACAGTGCCGCAGGTATGTGAAAGTCGTCTGATTAAAAAGGGGATATTGGTAGTAATCCAACCCCCTCCAGGGGTAGAAACCCCTGAAGTCCCACTCTCCACCAGGTAATATTATAGATATATATGATTAGGAAGACAATCTGATAGAATAGTTGTCTCATTTGAAACCCAAACCAGAGTGGTGTAGGCACAACGATGTTATTACGCTATTCAAAAAGATTTGGGGTGGCATAGTCGCACATCATATCCCATATTGTAGACTGTTCTAGTCTACTGTATGGTTGGGTATGGTTGGTGAAAATGGCCGTTTAAGAAGTAACTAAGGAGAGGACTCCAGGTAGAATTGGAATGATGTAGAAGACTACAGGAAATGAAGAGATGGAGATGCCCCAGCTGGAAAAATATGTTATTTTGCGTCAAAATGACGTTTTTAGCATTACATAAAGTTTTGCCATGAAAGCGTAGCCATGGTGAGGCGTTATGTAAGGTTGTATAACATTTTCAGGTTTACTGGGGAAAGGTTATTGATATTGTAGAATATTGAATTTGTGCCATTAAGGCAACACTGTATGTGTAGACCTCCATTAAGGGGAGAAAACTAGGGAAAAGTGAGGTATCAAGGCATACCCCTTTGGTATTTAAAATAATAGCACCGGAGTGTGCTCAAAGGTTTGAGGTCTCAGGAGCAGAGGGGAAGGAGTATATTTGACAGGGACCCTCCCCATAATGGGATAATTGCCTGCCCGGTGGCCAGGGTAGAAGTCCTTCCCTTCGGAGAGTAATTGAGTGGACAAGATGTGTTTCCTTGCCATGAGGTGTTATCTAAAACTTTGACTAAATGTCAGTTAAACCCTTGACGACGGGGGGCACCTGGGTGCGGAGGCTAGCGCATTCGAATCTAGGGACAAGATTCAAAATAAAACAGGCAAATGAGCCTAATGAGAAGTATTTCCTCATACAATGATAATGATATGGATCCAGATGGATGTAGTAGAAGGTAGTAATATAAAATTATGGTTGATATATTTCAAGATGAAATACCAATCATATGGTAGAAACTAATGTAAAGATAGGCCACTCTGAATTGCTCAATCCCAATGGAAGTAGCAGGTGGCAGGATGCATAGTAATATCCTAAAGGGGATATTGATATGGATATGGTACAATTGTACAGGAGTGACAGAGACTCTCTATCCTGCCAGGTGGTGGTGTGAGACAAGTGAGGACCTTGGGTAGGTTCATCCAGAGGCCACGTACCTGGAGGCAAAACACATTAGAGATAAGCAAAAGTGCCAGCCATAAGTGATGGGTGGGGCAAGAACATCCCCCACCAGCTGGTGACATTTACCAAAGGGCATCCAGGGCAGCACCCCCACCCCCACAAGGTGGGGCACTGGGGGCAGCTAACCTGGAATGTGAAATGAGAACAATAAATCGGAACAGCTCAGAGATCAGCAGTGATTAATGGGAGGACCTGACAGGCTACCCACCATGTCAACCCCCAGTGTGAGCAAGTGCAGAGAGAGAGCCGTGCCTGGCACTGGTGAATAAACCTAAAAACAGCTTACTAGGCACCTGGTAACCACCCAGATCTACAGTAGTGATCTGGGGTGCACAGGTAGTGAGCAAGTGCAGGACTGGAGACCTGCAGATAGGAGCAGTAAGAGGTACTCACAGGAGGAGACTGTGGAAGAGACCCCACTACATACAGCAAGAGAACACCTCACATTACACAGAGTTTGGATACTGTGGGTGTCACCCTCCTTCCCTCACTGGGAGAGACATATGCAGGAGGAACATACAGGAAACAGATATAGTTATGGACACTAGGAAGGTAGAAGGGAAATAGAGTGAACCATTAAGTCTAAGTTAACAATGGGTGGATAATTGATTGATTCAGGACAGGGAGTTTATTAAACATTTCAGGATTAGACCACTGTAGGGAAAGGACTCTGATAATTTAGGAAATGGGATTAAATGTTTTTTTAAAATTTCTTGTGGAAACTGGGCCTTAGCCATAGCTGAGTGCTGGTTTGGGGAGTAGAGATAGTGGTCATACATTGGTAGCCCACACCCACCAGCTCACTACCACTAAGATGTCAGTGGTCATGAGGAGCAGACATCTGGTGTAAACAGTTGAAGCTGCACCAATGTCTATGAGAGGACTACAGTTTATCCTCTAGGGCTCAGTATTTGGAAGTCTTTGCTCCTACTTTGTAACTGTAGGGAACCAAAAGTATTTCAATAGAACTATTGACATTATGGTTGTTTTCTCTATGTAAAATTACAACCAAAACAGACTCTTAAAAAGGAAAATTAGGGAGCTATATCAGAAATGCATGATGCTAAGTGAAGTGTTTTTTTAGCTTTTGGCTAGCTGCCTATTCAGTGAACATTGACTTTGATAATTGGCAGATATTTACATTGATGCATGTGCCATTGAAAATTATGAAATTGGCAAGAGGAAAAAGAAAATGTTTTAAAACACTTCAAGTTCCACCTAGTCAGATATAATGGTTATTAAAATGATGTTATATCAGTGTTGTATCATTCTTTTGACATACAAAGCTGCATGAAGCTGAAGATAGTTTGCTTTAAATAATTTGGGAAAACCAACTTTGGTGTGTGTTATATGATATTCAAATTAAGTAATACATAGCCATGCCCTCTAAATCAGAACCTGAAGATGGGATGGTGATTTGGGTGACAAAGTGTGTAAGCAAGGGTTTTATACTACAGAATTGTTGCATCACAGGCAGCTAAACACCTTGTGGTTGTACCATTAAAAGTAATTGTCTTTTATAAGCAATACAATTATTTCATGATTACAAGTCAGAAATATACGTGGCCTTTGTCAACTAATAAAGGAAAGTGTTGCCCTTTATTCAATCTTCATATTGTTTGGTATATTCTGTCCCGAAACATCTTTAAATTGAGATTTCTTGAAAAAACAATACAATTGTTTAGATGTAATTTTCAGATGGTTATTGTTATTGTGACATGACAATCATCATACTTCTGGTTAATCCTTGTGTTTGAGCCAGGACACATGCGTCAAATGGATAGATGAAACAGCAGTCACAATCACGGAAGGTGACCAAAGACATTGACATTTATCATCATCATCAGCGGTTGTGGAACTGATCCCGGGCAGCACGTTAAGAGGCCAGGACATGAGACACCCTGTATAAGCAAACCAGTACGTATAACTGGAGAACCTAGTAGCCACTGTAACCACGGCAGCCAATGTGATAGTGTGTCTCTCATCATGGGGATGGAGTTGAGCCTCTGGGTTATCGACCGTTAGGCCGTATTGAGGGAGCGGCACCCCAGGGGGAAGGCCCCACTTCCCATAGGCACTTATTCACAAGGCATGTTGTTTGGTCGGTTATGGGTGATTCATCTTATTGGATATTTCTACAATGGTAGCAACCTAGAATTCATAACAGGACAGCAGAGAAGACACCTAGCTTGGACTGAGAGAAGACACAGAGACACTCCCAGGGGTGCAGAGATGTGAGGAACAGAGCATAGGAGCTGGCCTCTGGACAGGAGCAGTCTGCTAGTAAAGATGGAAGCCAGATGTATGGTGGACATTCAAGGTCAGGAGGGACAGAATTCAAGGCCAGCCTGCTGCAGCACTGACTAAAAGGTAAACAGAGGGCCAATGTCAGGAGGGGGCTACTGAATAGGTAGCAAATAAATAGGTGTTGGTAAAAGGGCCCAGAGTAGTGGGAACATCTGGAGCAGCTCATGGTCAGGTGTTTATGAGAGGAGTAGCAGAGTGCCAAAGTGTTGACTGACCAGAGAAAGGTGGAGCAGAGAGTTTAGTTGGTGTATAGGTAGGCTTTGACAAGAATAAACATCAAGCAGTAATTACTGACAGTTAAGATGATTGGGCATGGAGAACCGGGATATACATCAAACAGGGGGGAAATGGAAATGATATTAAAAGAAATCTGGGGAAAATTTTTGCAAAGGGGTAGAGTAGAATAGAGAATATATATATGCATGAAGGGGTTTCAAGTGTGCAGTGATGTAGTATAGAACATATTTATGTTGCAATGGTTTGAAATATGTACATGTGTGGTATACAGTTGTGAAGCATATATGAAACAACATTATTGTAGTGGTTTGGTATAGAAAAGAAGTATGTCAGCGTGGTAGCAACATATTCATGATAATATCCGTTTCTGTATACGCATTAACATTTCAAGCAAGATAATCAGAAAACACGATCAATGATCTGATGATAGAGTAAAATGAGATGTATAAAGAAATACACTACCCATACAATATTGTACCAGCAAGATATCTAAAATGAATTCAAAAGTTCTGTAAAGTTTTAAAATAACAGGATAAATGATAACATGCACAGTTTGGACTTATAGTCCAAACTACTATAAGGATGAAGGAGTGTACTATTGTGGTGTGTTTATCAGGGTAATTTCAATGGAATATGTTAGATATTAATAGTACAGTGAAATATAATATTGATTTATGGAGTTTATTGCATGATGCTCATACTAAATGGCATATATCAACATATGGAATAATGTATCTATGTTGCTTGGTATCAGTGTATGATATTGCAGAGTTTGTGGTTGGTGTGTGAATATAGTCCTAGTTTAGGCTGGGGCTAAAACATCAGATGGAGAGTAGACCTATAATGTGGTTGGAGACTGCTGAAGTGGGCAGGAACATAAACTTGTCACTCACATGCAGAAGAAAACCGTGGCCACCTGTGATAGGCTGAGGCCTGGCACAGGTGTAGCAGGGGGCTGTAGGTGGCTACCATATAGCCGCCGCAGGTGCCCCTCAGTAGCTAGTAGCGAGTAACAGCTCATTCGGAGATGAGCTGCGGCTACTCACCTGGGTCATGGGCGAGGGTAGGCCCGCACCTCTGGAGTTAGGTTGGAAGCATGCGGGGATGGTCACGGCATCCCCAGTATCAGGACTCAACAGCTCACTATGGGAATCTCTATATATTTTAACATCACTATACTCATGGAACACATACTGCACTGACCTGCACACATATATTGGTACTTACTGTTGTATCAGATGCTGAAGGTAATTAGCACATCAAAGATACCCTCCAGAGGATGTATGGAGTTGACTGGTTTGTTGGCAATTAGTAATAAACACCATTTATATACAGTTTATGTACCTCTCACTTGTCTTTGGCTAAGGTTGGAGGAGAACTGGCCAGCCTTAGCATATTAGTGCTCTACCAATATAAGAAACTAGCACTATGCTGAGATAGAACTACTAAACACTATAGCACAGCCAAGCAGAACACACACAAACACATTCTATAAACATCATGAGCCCCCATACAGTTCAATATGATACACTCGTGGATGGTCATCATGATGCACCAATGCAGTGGTGGAGGGCTACTCAGCGGCGCTGCATGGATGCATCATGACGACAAGTTAGCCTGCTGAGCATTAGATTTTGTACAGGCCAGGAAGCAATGTTCTCTTTCATGGAAATAACTTCTTCCTCATCAGCTCATCTCTACTGGTTTGGGATAATTGGTCCTCATTCAGTCAATGTGGCCATTAAAGGGTCATCATACGGATGGAAATACGGACAAACCATGACATAGCCAAATACAATATCTAGTTTTATTGCTGAGAAGTTCAAAACTTGCTTGACAATCTTAAATAAAGGTTGTAGAACTTACAGACGTTTTTGACCTGTTTCTCTTCTTCAAAATGGAATTTATTTGTCTTCTTTAATTGATACATTATAGATGTGTCTACTGTACACTTTGAAACTTTGGTTGCACACTTCTTCAATTAAGTTCAATTCAATTATTCTCTAATTAATAAATTATGAATGCCTATGTACCAATGGCATATGTGTTAAGCTAATGGTTCCCCTACCCCCCCCCCCCCCGCCATCACCCACTGTGGTGTGGACTAGCACTTATCTGGTAATGAACTGGGAAAATAAAACAACAAAGATGTCATTACAGTCTACATTGGGGATTTACCGACCACTAATGTTAGCTCACTACTTGAGACTTACTTCAAACGCTGCACTCTCCTACGTTCTCCTACTTGTATCTCTGCTCCAGCCTCTCATTCTGAGGTAGTTGCCAATTCAGGAATTCCCTCTCTAATGAAGGGATTATCTTTTAACAACATGGGGGTTGTGGATCTTTTCGCAGAGCCAATATTTTTTTAACCCCCTTCCCTGTTTTACATTCCTTATTATTAAGAGCACCGTCGCATTTGAGCGCTGGGTTTTGAATAAGCACCAGTTTTGAATAAGCACCGGGGGTATGGGGTGCGTAAACAAGATGGTATGGTATTCTATATTTCTATGTTTGGAATTTCAATTATCAACCACAATAATATGATTTTGACCCAACTTGGCCCAGAGACGAAGTGAGAGTGAAACGCTGACAGGAAAGCAGTATGGATCAAGCACAGGGCATACATAAAGGGGGTGTAGAGGGCTGTTGGAACAGCAGATTAGGGTATGGGGAGTAAGTTTGCTAAGCGGAAGAGCCCACAAACACTTGAGGACGTAGTCCGACTTGACGTGTGTGAAACACGTCCACACCACGTCAAGTACAAACACTGAACACTCAGACTCACTTCAACACTTGTAGGGCTGCATAATGCTTTAAAGCTGCTATGTCAGATATTTTTTTGGGTGATTTTCTCATTTTAGTTTAAGTATATGGTGCGTGTAATTGCATCATTTAGTATACTGTAAACGTAAATATTTTCGCGTGTAAAAATTTCCGTGAATTTGCTAAAAAGGACAATTTCGCGTGTATTTAAATTCGTGATATTTGGAATATTGTAGTAGTGTGACTATACTGGATAAATATTCATGTTGTACATATTTTCGTGGATTTTTCATTCCCGCGAAAATCGCGAAAATATGTCCAGCGCAAACATTTCTACGTTTACAGTAATATAACTGCAATATATTATCACAAATGAATAACTGTTGGCTCACAGAAATCAAGACCTCTTAGAGGTGCATTATACCACCATTGGATTAAGCCTGCAATCACAACACAACAACCTGTATATAGCCACTAGGTATATTCAGTCTATTCCTACCTGCAAATCACAATAAGGAAAACATTGATACCATGAAGAGAGATGTCAAACACAAGGAACATGGTTAATTAAAGCATTGTTAGATTATAGCTTAATTTTGGAGCATTGTATCTTTAAGGACGGAATCATGCATTAATGCATCATGTCAATGTCGTCATGATGCCTGAATGCAGCTCTGATTAGTAATTCGCCAGGGCTGCATTCATGCATCATGACGATCATATGGGGTTGAGACACTCCTGTAGGGTCTGCATGATGCACCAATGTAGCACTTGCCAGGGCTGCATTGTTGTCGTTCTTTAGAAACATGCCGTCCGTAATGAGTTAAGGGCAACATAGTGCTTGAATCCACTCTGCCTTTTTGCTGTCATGATGCATGAATGCAGCCCTGGGGAGTCTCCTTCCCAGGGCTGCATTCATGCATCATGAAAATCCATCACCGTGTTTCCATCCCATAGGGTCGGCATGATGATTGAAATTTGAATGTAGCCCTGGCGAGTTACTCACAAGGGCAGCACTCATGCATCATGATGATTAAAGACATGATGTATAAAGTTAGAGCATGATGCGACCTTCAAAGGGTTAACACCTCTTTGAGGTGCATCTACATTTAGGTGTAAATGGGGTTCCACAGTGCTTCAGGTTCAAAGACAGATTTATAAAGATGTATGGATCTGATTCATTTTCAATGGTGATATCAATGTTGGAATATAACATTGACATCTACAGTATAGCCTATGACGACCGCGTTATCTTACCATCTCTTACATCAGACTGTTATATAACCTACACTGGGCCCCTGTACCTCTCCTCTTATTAGTCTCCTGGTAACCACAGGCGCTCTGGGGTCAGGTTTCATCGTCCTGCCCCAGGACGGTTCCTGAGCTGTCATGGGCTATACTGTCTAGGGATGAAGGGGAATTACAACAACTTGGAGTGGACTGACTGCAAAATATTTTCGGCCATCTTTTCAAGTGGGATTTGAGGAATTTAGTAGCTTTAATGAGTTAATTTAATCCCCAAGTGCAGTAGCAAAATTATATAATCATACACTTTGATTTCCATTTACAATTTGCTTGATATACTATCGTAATATGGTACCAGTTTGAAAAGAGGAATGGTATTGTCTGGGTCAAGCCGGGACAGGTACTCAGCCTTATATGTAAGGGCGCTAGGGATTTAAGCGGTAAAACAATGCCTGTCCTTGGAATAATGTTCCCACCAAAATTGAAGAGTGCCCCACAGCTATGTTACATTAGACCACGTTCAAACATAGCTATATGTAAAATCCATTACTGCGCATGTCTATTACCTCATCGTCACAATTTATGCACAATTATATTTACAAAGGTTTCCCTGAAAATCTCGATTCCCATTTAGATAATGTAGGCTGAAGTGCTTGAATTAAGAGTCTAACTAGTTTAAAACACTCGTGTGTAGACAGGCTAATATTGAGACAGGGCTGAGTGTTGTGGGGGCCTCAGGGGAGGGACTTAAAGTCATCTCATTAACCATTTCAGGACAGAATATTGATTAAGTTCATTTGTTGTCATGATGCACTGATGCAATGTCAGTATGTAGTTCATAGCTGCTGCATTGCTGCATCATCAAGACCCTTCAAGAGTGTATCCACAACGTAGGGTGAGCATTAAGCATGAATGCAGCCCTGGTGAGTTTCTCGCCAGAGCTGTATTCATGCATAGTGCCAATAAAAGACTAGAATGCATGTATTAAAGCACTACGCTGCCCCTTAACCCTTTAAGGACGGCATGTCGCTAAAAGATGACATTTGACGTCATAATGCAGTAACTCGTTGGTGCATCATGCTGACCCTTTGATCTTGTTTCAGCCAGTAGGGTGAGCATGATGCTTGAATGCAGCCCTGGTAAGTTACTCCCCAGGACTGCATCAATGCATCATGACCACCCAGAACATGAATCATTAAGGCATCATGCCGCCCTTAAAGGATTACACCTGGAGTGTTTGACCTGCTCAGTCCCACTCTGCAGTACTGGACACTTTAAGGAACGTATAATGCATTAATACGTCATATGTCCTTGGTCGTCATGATGCATGAATGCAGCCCTGGCCAGTAAATCGCCAGTGCTGCGTACATGCATCATGCCGACCCTACAGGGATTAAGACACTCTGATAGGGTCCGCATGATGCACCAATGCAGCACCGGTGAGTTACTTGCTGGGGCTGCATTGGTGCATCATAACAACAAATGTCATCTTTTAGGGACATCCGTCCTTAAAGGGTTAACGTACCTCAAAGTGGGGACGCCTTAGGACTGGGGTCAGAGTGACAGCAGGGATTAACCTGACGGGTTTACTCTTTAATGACTGCATAATGCATTAATGCATTAATGCATCATGCCCTTAGTCCTGCGTGATACACAAATGCAGCCCTGGTGAGTAACTCGTCGTAGCTGCTTTCATGAATAATGACAGCATAGTGCATTAAAGTGGCATAATCACCGAGCGTCAACCAGTTACATTTCTGGTACGGTTCTAGTTTGTTATAGTCAAGCAAGAGTGGTGAGAATGAATCTTTGATGGATTTTGCCCTTTATCTGCATTCATGCATCATGCTGACCCTATGGGACTGATGCACTCTAGATGGGTCGGCATGATGCACGAATGCAACTTTTAGAAAGTACACTCATGTATCATGGCGACAAAGGGCACACATTAAAGCACTTTGCTGACCCTTTAGGGTTAATGAGAGGGTTTAACCCGGTTCTACCTAGCCTCCCGGGGCATGACCTACTGTCATTATGGAGATCCCCACATGTGTGTCCTTAATGTAAACGCCTTGAATATCCCCAGTGTCATCTCTTGTTGTGGGATATCTGAGGAAAATATGAGAGTCAGCCTGATGTTGGTCATCTGCAACCTTTTAAAGCCCCAGCGCCCCTATATATAGGGCTGAGTACCTGTCCCGACTGCACTCTGACTGTTAGGGCCATAGCCCATCAACCGATTTGGTACCATTATCGGTCGATACATTCACAAAATTATACTACAAAGTACTGCATTGGGTCTGATTGTTGAGGATATATTGGCCGATAATGCCTCCGAATCGGCTAATGGGTTATGGCCCTTACTGGACGTGCAGTAAGATCTGCGAGTTTAACAACCAAGCCGTTAGACGAGAGTTAATTTTTGCTGGAGAGGCTGGCCAGGCAGGACCCTTCTTCCAGAGTTTGACGTTGCTGGACTCTAACAGCTGTCTAAGGAGCCTCTCTTTCAAACTCCAAGAGTCCAGCATTGTCAGACTCTCAGAAGAGAGGACAGTATTGCCAGACCCTTCAGCCACTTGGGTGAGTGCAGCATTGAAATGAAGTCCAGCACAACGCTGCCCTTTAAAGATAAAACATCAGTTAAAACGTCCAAAAACTGCATTGCGGGCGCATGGTTACAGGCGCCTATAATTGATCAACATAAACACACACACGTGTATTCACCCCCCCCCCCCAGGGTGGGAATGGGCTGACCTATCATTTGCATATGTACCTCCCTCCCCTTACCTGTAATGGCCTCACCTGACCCCTCTCAGCCCCGCGCTCCCCGCCGGCTCTGCCACTTCTCCCTCACCACCGTCAGACGCAGGTACAACTTCTTTGGTTTTTTGTCGTGCAGACCCGTATTGTGTATGGTGGCTAGCCTGAATGAAGGTAGGGTGAACCATCTATGCACCACGGACACGCAGGCATAGTTCCTATTTGATTTGTACAAGTACTGCTGTCATGACTGGGCGACCGAGACGTGCACGGCGTGGTGCCGGCCGGGGACGGGCCACGCCGATCGTCAACGAGCTGCCACCTCCACCTGGGCGCCGTGACGATCCACAACAGGACCAGCCTCCACCCAAGCGGAAGTGTAAAGGTATGAGTAAGAGGGAGAGGGAGGAGGATAAGCTATGGAAAGATAATGCTGATAACAACATGAAATTAATCATGCAACGTCTTAACATAAATCCTGTTCCGGCCGCTGCCGGCGCTCCTCCTCCTGAGCCTACTACACATGCCGTACCTTCCATTCAGCAGGCCCTGCCTGTGGTGGAGCCTGTCCCCCCCCCTACTCTGCTTGCTCCGCAGCCCGTCCACCTACCTGTTCAGCTGCCCTTCCAGGCCCCTCTCCGCACCGCCCCGGCCGCCGCCCTGGGCGCCCCACGTGGCCGCGACGACGACATGAGTGTGCATGACTCCCACAATGTGGGCGCCCAGCTCGCCCAACTTGTCGCCACCGCAGCAAAAGCCATGAACCAAGGTAAAAGTGAGGTTAACTACGCTCACACCTATGTTAGAAAAGGGGTTAAGAGGGAGAGAGCCAGCCTGGGAGAACTTGAGAAGGAGGATTACGTGTGGGGTCTCTTACAGATGCATGACGCCCCCACCACCCAGGATGACGACAAGCCCTTCATCCGCAAGCATATTGCCCAGATCATGAAAGACTCTAAGTCCTATAGATGGGTGGGAATTAGAGCCTGGAGTGAGGAAGTCATTGGCCTTATAACAGCTGGTGACCTCTTCTGGGACCAAGGTATAAAGATTGATTTGCTCAGGGTGGGAACTGTCCTCCAACAGCCTAGAGCCCCGGGTGACCTCCCCGGAGCCTCAGTATCGTCCACCACTAGTGACTGTGTGGTGGATATCAACGCTGACCTCCAGGCAGTCAAAGCCGGCCCCCCCTGTCAGCGCTTCAACTCCGGCGCCTGCAGGCACAAGTCCCACCATCTGGAGGCAGGCACCCGCCGTATACACATATGCCGCTGGTGCCTTGCCAACCTCTGCAAGGCAGCATATCACCCCGAGTCTAGATGCTTTTTCAAACCAAAGCCCTCAGCAGGTGATGGCGCCCCCGGCGCCCCAAAAAACGCTGCCGCGCCACCCCAGTAGGCGGCGCCACCAGTGACACCACGGTACCTGGCCGTCCCCCCGTATGCCAACCCAGTAAGACTGCATGTAATACCCCTGCATACACTGTGCCTGTTGAACTGTTGTCTGAATGTGTCTCATACAATACAGGGGAACTGGACGCGCACCAGGTAGTGGTAAGCACTGAACTGTATATGACAATTCCTGTGTATGATGTAAATGCCTGTCATGACCATGTTGACTCCCCGCCGCCCCACAATGTGTATGGGCGCCCTAAGGCCACTTCAACGCCATGCTGTCCTCACAACACTAATGTCATACAGGCCCACACATATACACTCCCAGCCACACAAACACCACTAACTGCAGACACCCACAAGCCGGTCCCCACCACTGGTAGTATACACACTCCCGGGGCACCCCTTGTAATAACACCTGACTGCAGCGAGGCGCTACCAATTGGCCCCACCCAATTCAGTCCCACTCTGGACAGAATATGGCCCCGCCTTTCACAATATGGTAAATCCATCAAACACCCCCAACTGGACCTATATGAGAAAATACGCTCATATGCCCTCCCAAACTACATGGGTGCCCGTATTCCCTTATCCACCAAGTATGACATGCAGCTGTGGCAACATGAACTGCAGGACTACCATGATAAGGATGTATGTGTCTACTTGAAGTATGGCTGGCCTAGTTCCTACACTAGGCCGACCTTCCCCACCTCCTCTGGTACTAACCACCCGGAGCCGGCGGAGAATGCAGCTCATATTGGGGAATTCATAGACAAGGAACTAAAAATGGGCACACTCCTCGGCCCATTCAGTGAGGACCCGCTGACCCCCTACACCAAAATAAGCCCCCTCATGACCCGACCAAAACGTGACTCCAAGGCTAGACGAATCATAGTAGACCTATCCCACCCTAGAGGCGCGAGTGTGAATGCAGGCATAATTAAGAATTCATGCCAAGGGGCTTCATGCCGCTACACCCTCCCCTCAGTCACTACCCTTCTTGATCTAATACAGAAAGAGGGCCGGGGGGCGCTTATTTGGTCCGCGGACGTTTCTCGGGCCTACCGCCAGCTCCATGTGGATGCCCTGGACTTAGCCCTCTCTGGTATCAAATTCGAGGGGTCCATGTACCTAGATGCCTCTGCCAGCTTTGGGTGCAGGTCTAGCTCATCCCATATGCAGCGCGTATCCAATGCAATCCAATACATGATGGAACAGCGCGGACATAGGATGCTGTCATATATTGACGATTATGCCGGGGTCTCAAATAACCACCGGGATGCTGAAATGGCCCTCAGCTGCCTGGAGGACCTCACCTCCCGCCTAGGCATAGAACTAGCTACCCACAAAACAGTCCGCCCAACAACCCGCATACAGTGGCTAGGCTACATCATAGACACCAAGCTAATGCAGCTTAGCATGCCCCCACTCCGAATGAAAGAAGTCCTGGCTGAAATCAGCATATGGTACAACAAGAAAATAGCAACCAAACGTGAGATCCAGCAGCTCACAGGTCAGCTATTTTTTGTGGCTAATTGCCTCGCGCCCGCGCGACGCTTTTTGGCCCGCATATTAGCCACCCTTCGTGCCTCAAACCACACTGGCTATGCCACCATAGGGGAAGACTTCAAGAAGGATCTGCGGTGGTTTACCCTGTATGGCAACAAGTCAAATGGTGTGGTGTTTGTCCCAGATGGACCACGCCCAATGTGGGAATTGGAGGGGGACTCGTGCATGGAAGGGGGGGGGGCTTACTCCCGCACACACTGCTACAAAGTAAAGTACCCCCCCCACATCAAAGATGGCCTCTACATCCACCAGCTAGAGGCCATAAACATTGTATTAGCTGTAAAGAATCTCATGCCCTCCCAACCAGCTGGCACTCGTGTACACATTAGATGTGACAACTCCGCTACCGTGGAGTCAATCACCAATGGGAGAACCAGTGACCCGTGGCTGGCGCGCTGCGCCAGGGAGCTGTGGCTCGTCAGCGCCATACATGACATTCACATAACAATAACACACACACCAGGTAAAAGGATGCTGCTCTCTGACGCGCTATCCCGCGCGTGCCTCAGTGACAGGGAGGACCAGCTTGCCACACAAATGGCCCTGGATAAAGGGCTGACATTTGTGACCCCTGACCTCCACAAAGACCTGTTTGATAATGACTTATAATATGTGTTGCAGACCCAGCCCTGCCCGGCCTACACCAGCAAATGCTCAAGACCCTCAGCTCAGCGGTCTCTGAGTCCACAGCCAGGAACCGGGAAAGGTATAAACTAATGTATATTGACTTCTGTGTGCGCTATAATATACACCCATACAGCCCGTCTGCCTACCACCTATGTTTATACCTACAGACACTGTTTAATCGATTCTCCTCTGTAGGAACAATGAAGAACTACTTTAGTGGTGCGAAAGTATTCATTGATACAGTATTTGGTGACTCATCAGCGTTCTCATCTAAAGCTGTGTATGAAATGAAAAAAGGGATGGAGAGACTCTCGGAACACATCGTCCTCCAGGCACCCCCCTTGCACCCGGATCAGCTGACGGTAGTGGCTGCCTATTGTGACACACTCGGAGTACCTGGGCGTGTGTACAAAGCAGCGCTACTCATTATGTACTTTACATTTCTACGGCAGTCCAATGTTGTTACCACCCTCCATGATGACTGGTCACCTCACACCATGGTACGTGAGGATGTGAGTGCAGCGCGTGAGGGGCTGCACGTTCGGGTGCGGTCCACTAAGACAATCAGGCGCCAGCAGGATCAGGTGACACTCCCTGTCCACCGCATTCCCGGCGCGCCGCCTCACTGCCCGGTTACATCATACTGGGTCATGGTCCGACTACTGCCGGCCCCCCCTGGCGCACCTGCATTTACACTGCCCGACGGCAGGGTGGTGACGGCGCGCTCCCTACTCAGGATTCTCCGAGCCGGACTCAGATCTAGTGGCGTGCCAAACAGCACTGAGTATACCCTCCACAGCCTCCGCCGAGGAGCGAGTCAGGCGGTGGCAGCGGTAGGTGTAAGTGTCAATGACGTCATGACACATGGCACCTGGTCCTCAGCTGCTGTCTACAACTACACACCAAAGACTCTGTATACAGAAGTCCCAACAGCACTCACCGCTGTGTTTGGGAAGGTTCGTTAATTTGGACTCTGACAATATTACAATATTTATATGAACTGATATTATTATTATACCAGAACTATACACATCCATGATTGATTGATACTGGCTTGATGGCCTTGAACTCTGACTAATTGTCATGATATACGTCTCTGACCACTTTAAGGTTATGAATCACATTTGCTCTGGTACTTACCATGATACATGTGTTTCTCTGGCATTGCCATGATTAATTTGCTAATTGTTGTTACCTACGGGTCTTTTTGCATTGCATAATCATAATTGTGTGTGATATCGTATAACCAATTGTCTTAATTTCCACACAATTATAAGGTCATGTTTACAGTTAAATAAACATGATTAAATCCAAACAAATTAATTACGTGGTTGTGTTGCTTCAATTGCGGGCGCATGGTTACAGGCGCCTATAATTGATCAACATAAACACACACACGTGTATTCACCCCCCCCCCCCCCAGGGTGGGAATGGGCTGACCTATCATTTGCATATGTACCTCCCTCCCCTTACCTGTAATGGCCTCACCTGACCCCTCTCAGCCCCGCGCTCCCCGCCGGCTCTGCCACTTCTCCCTCACCACCGTCAGACGCAGGTACAACTTCTTTGGTTTTTTGTCCCGCCCACCCACTCCTAAACTGATGTACCTCTATGGGGATAGGGTTCGTTAATTTGGACTCTGACAATATTACAATATTTATATGAACTGATATTATTATTATACCAGAACTATACACATCCATGATTGATTGATACTGGCTTGATGGCCTTGAACTCTGACTAATTGTCATGATATACGTCTCTGACCACTTTAAGGTTATGAATCACATTTGCTCTGGTACTTACCATGATACATGTGTTTCTCTGGCATTGCCATGATTAATTTGCTAATTGTTGTTACCTACGGGTCTTTTTGCATTGCATAATCATAATTGTGTGTGATATCGTATAACCAATTGTCTTAATTTCCACACAATTATAAGGTCATGTTTACAGTTAAATAAACATGATTAAATCCAAACAAATTAATTACGTGGTTGTGTTGCTTCAATTATAAAAACATTGCAATTGCTTTCAATGACCATTCTCCTTGTGTTTGGCATCATTCTTTATGGTATAAATGTTTTCCTTATAGTGATTTGCTAGTAGGCTAATCTAAGCTGTTACTCCTGCCTTATTTGTTAGACATTTAATTGGTATAATGTATTTCTCTGGTCAGTGCAGGTGCCCATGGAGATGGGTGCTAATCCCCTAGTCTATTGCGATTGCAGGCTATATCAAATGGTGTTAAGATGCACCCAAAACAGGATCTTGATTTCTGTGAGTCTACAGTTATTTATTTGTGACAATATATCGTAGTTTTATCATGCTAAATGATGAATGAGAGCCCTCCAGCTTTCCATACCTGCATGCAATTATATGGATCATGTAATCAACCTAAAATTGGAAGATTACCTAAAATTGGCTGACATAGTAGCTTAAAGGGTTAAGCTTCCCTTCTGCCCTACCACCCCATACACCCTGTAGTCAGAGGGAAAGGTTGTGAGCCCAGGGCAGGACCCAAATCCCACACCAATATTTTCCTTGTACACTCCCCGGTCGTGAGAACTAACACTCCCCGGGACTTTTCTCAGCAGCAGGGAAAACATTGACTCTCTCCCCATGGGAGCACCTTTGTGACGTCATCACTTTGTGTGTACCCAGAGACTAGTGACGTAACACACACACTGCCCCAGTTTTCATAGACCATGTGTTGCTTCTGAACATAAGTCAGGTGCTTTGTTTGGTGCTGAAAGGTCTATAGGTTAGCCCATTCAATGTGTTGATTGCAGGGAAATGGGGTATTTTGTGACTAAATAACGTGTTAGTTTATCTATTTAGCGTAGGGCATGTTCAGGGCTTGTTGTGGTGACCGTTTGGTAGTTGTGTCATTTTCATGCCATTTGACATTTTTCTCATTATTCCCTTTCTGTTGGATATTTTTAGTTGATTGCAAAAGATCCCTTACATACATTTCCCCCGAAATAGATTGCATGAATTTGAATGTTGACAAGTATGTAGGCTTTCAAGTTGAAGCAATATTTCAAAATGAACTCTTCAGCCCACAACCCATGAAATACTGTTAGCTCTTACCCTCCCCTTCCCCTCGACCCCGAGTAATATCAACAGAACTGCATTTTTTGAGTTTTCATGTTGTATTAATGGAATGGAGTCAAAAATGCAAATGTTATTAAGTATTTATCGTTTCAACCTTCTCTGTGATTCGATTGAAACAAATATAATGCACTTACATTTTTCGGGATTGCAGAATAAAAACTTTGCAAATTGAATTTGATATAGAATTGATTTCCTTATATTCCAATGAGTGGGTTCGTATGAAAACATGCTATTGAGGCTGTTTTACAACCTAAATACTATCCTAGAATGAAGTAGCACTCTAATATAATTCTATTTTATAGCCTACAACCAAATAGATACGTATTCACAATGTCCTCTTGTCTGAAGTATTTTCCTATTTCCCATTTTAATGGCTATTTTAACAGCTTTGAATTTACACATTCAAATGAATACTGTCTCCTCCCTCTGAAGTACTTTTCCGTTTTATAGGTCTATTAGGCCAAATTTTAAAAACAGTTTGTTTTAGGTAACATGGGCAGAAAGTCTAGGGAACCTTTAAATTGAACAAAAGAGTGTGAAAGTGGGAAGATTTTTTCAAAAGTTTCGCAAACCTAAAATTTACCCAAATAAAGTGAAAAATATAAATATTTCTTCAAAATTGCATAAAAAGAGCAGGGTCGGCCCTGTTTTGATAGGGTCGGTCCGGTGACCTGAAACAAACTTTTTTTTTGGCCTTAAATAGAATTCAATGTGGACATGGTAGTGACGCCCTTATACCAGTACACCACCAGCATTGTGAGGTGACTGACAGCTCTGATATATCCCCCCACATACCAGACCACCCACACCATTGACTCACTCTAACCCTTTTAGGACGGCATGTCGCTTTATTACATGGTAAAGCCTCCTCTATGCTAAGCTTATGGGACCTCCGTACGACATGCCCCCATGGAGTACGGTGAAGCCATACTCCATGGCCTCCAAATTTGTTGATTTTTAGCGTTTTAAGACAGTAGGGCCATATAATAAATACAAAACCCCACTTATTAACATAAACATACATCATACATCACTCGCTGAAGCTGGGTTATAACACACTCAGCCTTTGGCATTGTGTGATATGATCCAGCTTGAACTTGTGAAGTATGATGAGCATGTACGTCAATGGCATGGAGTTTTGTCTATAAATGCTGACATTTGTCGTCATGATGCACCAATGCAGCCCAGGTGAGTAACTTGTCAGTGCTAGATTGGTGCATCATGCCGACCCTTCAGGAGTTATTGACCCTGTAAGGTCAGCAAGATGCTTGAATGCAGCACTGGCTAACTAAGGCTGCATGCAAGCATCATGACGACCAAGACATGATGCATTAAAGCACTATGCCGTTCTTAAGGTTGATCGCTACTCATTGAATATGGACTCCTGCGCAGCTCTCTGCGCATATAGCTCAAAACTGTCAGAATGGGCTGATATTGGAGACATATATACATGGATATGCACACTAAGCAATTTTCAAAAATTGGACAATTCCGAATAAAATTGAGCATTTTATTGCACTTTAAATATTTGATGTATTTTGAGCTAGTGATATTTGCTATTTTTAACATAAATCAGAATATTGG
This sequence comes from Harmothoe impar, assembly GCA_947462335.1. Classification (NCBI taxonomy): domain Eukaryota; kingdom Metazoa; phylum Annelida; class Polychaeta; order Phyllodocida; family Polynoidae; genus Harmothoe; species Harmothoe impar. The sequence continues at coordinate 12,333,431 of OX381717.1, read as the reverse complement.
AATCATTTACCATTAAATCATTATCAAGATTGATATAGATCTCATCACTGTGCTTAAGACAACCAAGGGTATGAGATGTATACACTTTTTACCCCGATCCTTGGCCTTTTACCCACTGTTTTGGCCTTTAAATATGAGATTTAGACCTTTTTTGTCCTAATTTTTAACTTCAAAGGCCCAAAACCCTAAAATTATGCACGGGACCCCCTATCAAAATTCCTTTAAAATGTTAGCTATTGATCTAAACTAATTTTTGAAAAAATAAAAAAAAAAGTTCATGGATTTTTTTCTGTGATATTTGGATATTGCTGAAGAATTATGCATTAAATTTGAATAATCGTCATAAAACCATCACAATTTTTCATACAAAGGTACATTTTGGGACCATAATTTTATTTTTCCCATTCAAGGCCATAACCTGGGATTATTCATGTGCAAAACAAAATCAATGTGGGCATCGGTTCACTAAGAAAAAAAATCATGAAAATTTCCCATTTTTTTGAATTTTTTGGCAAAAATAGAGAATACTTTTTTTTTTCAAAAATCTGTAATAAAAAAAGTAGCTCGGGACCCCCCCTATTTTTTTACATTTTCCATTTCTTAATGATCTAAACTACCATGAGGCAAAAAATTAGGAAATTCTATGGATGAAAAGTTAAGAGTAGCGATCAACCTTAAAGGGTTAAGGGCAGCATAGTGCTTTCATGCACCTTACCTTTGTTCGTCATGATGCATGATGCATGATGCCCTTGCGAGTAACCCACTAAGGCAGCATGCATACATCATGCCGATTCTATAGAATTGATACAATCCTATAGGGTGTCATAATGCAGTAATGTAGTAATGCAGCACCGACGAGCCGTCATTAAAGGGTTTATTCTATCAGGAGATCTTGACATTGACAATAAGTGTCGGGAAGCTGAAAGGGAAGCAATGGAGGAAATCAATGTTGGGAAGTGAATGAAAGGGAAAGTATAAAAGTGGAGTTTTATTATGTCCTCGAGGGAGGGAGTCAGGCCAAACTTTTAGAAAATGTACTAGTTTCACGCAGAATAGGCTTACTTATAGAAAAGGAAACTGACCCTAACTTAAGCATTCCCATGATTGAAGTTCTGATACAGTCAGAAGTGCTGGCCTAGCTAGTATTCAAAACTTGGAACTCAGCTTCCAAAGTCTCCTCGTCACATTTAACTTACTATATGTAACGGTTGTTACCATATTTTCATAACTTTTAGTACCTCAATTATACAAAGTCTGCACATCTTGGAGCTGTAATTTAGTTTTATTGCATTTAATTTACATTCATCGGTCACGATTGGTATAATCAGTTCATGCAGTGTGATTGTGAGAATGCAATTCTTAAGACGCGGGGAAGGACTCAAAGACACAATAAAGGGTAAATCCTGCCTTCTGTACATACAGGAGGTGGGCATTCATAGTGCATTAATAAGAAATACCGTAGTGGCTTCAATAAGTGTACCTGCGCTTATAAATTTCGATGGCACCATTTGCCCTGTGCTTTTTACAAGACCTGCACTTATCCAAGATATAAAAATGAACTAAATTTTCATTTCAATACCCTCATTTACCCTGTGCTTATTCAAGACCTACTTTTATTTGAAACCCCTGCGCTTATTCAAGCCACTACGGTATATATCACCTCAGATTGCCTGACCATGTCCATGAACCACACACCTCCCAGCCTCACGGAGACGCGGGTATTTATGTGGCTGCTGATTGGATCTCTCAGCTCGTGGTGGGTGGTGGCTGCCTTCACACACCCCCCCCCCTCTCCAGGTGTGTGTGTGGGGGGGGGGGGGGGGTCATCCCCATACAGGTGTAGACCCAGAGAATCGGTCACCCAGTATCTACACTCTGTCATTTAACACACACATGAACATATAGAGGTCCATGATGATCTGTCTGAATGATAGGTTTCTCCATGAGTGGTACCTTGGATCATATCACAGGAGGCAGAGCCGAGTGTTATATGATCCAAGGTACCACAAGTGGAAGCACCAGGAATTTAGACTAATTAGAGTGGATCTCTGTGTTTATTTTTCATGTAATTGTTGATTTTTTTTAAAACGATATTTTAGTGACATCATCATGGAGAAAAGCCCATGGAAAATGAGCATCAGTTTCTCCACAGAGGTGTGGAGAATGACTATATTCTAGTACTTTGTTTCTCAACATGAAATGAGAACAGGTATTATGGCATGCTTAAGGGGTCAGATATGAGAGGTTGATTTTGAGGGGTTGAGCTTTCATTGATTTATCAGTAGCTCAGGTACAATGAGACATCACTACTTTTGTCCCTTTTGTATATATACATACCAAAATATCCAGAGTATTTCAACTCAGTGCAAAACAATTCTTACACAAAGACAGTTTGTTTTATAACTCCCGGTAATAGGTATATTTATGATATATGTGTATCCATTGTCACGAGAAAAGTTGAGTTGGGCCCCGACGCGATCACAGATTTAGTTTGGATCCCGATAATCAACAAAAAGACATGGCTAAGGCCACTCAAAAAAGAAAAGTTGTTTCTCATCACCGCGCGCACCATAAAAATCGTGATTTGGGTCAAAAGTTTACAAATATTGGCATATTTGGTATCAAATTAAAGCTTATGCTGTTAGGAATACAGAGGGCTAGGAATAACTTGCATTATAAGAACTTTTTCGATTCAACAAACTCTTAACTACTAAAATGTGAAAATTGTGCGCGGAAAGTCTTAATTTCCCTATATATTTCAGCCCCCAGTAGAAAAAAATAAATAAATAAAAAACGCCCTCGTCACATTTTTCACTGCTGGGTGATGAGAAACAATATTTTTTTTGAGTGGCCTAACTGTTAGCACTGTAGATCTGACGCCAGCATTTTATAACTGTATGTCGGTGTGTAGGGTACATATTGGGGTAGGGGCTGCCCCCCCCCCCCCCACCTCAGGTGCCTGAGTCTGGGTTATCAGTGTATATCCAGGTGTGTGGCTGCCTGCTACATCTCTGTGTCTAGGACAACACCACCTCACCTGCCACAACCCCCCCCCCCCACCTACCCATCCCCCACCTGTACTGGTCGCCTCCCTATGAGTTTTGGAAATTTGTATTGCAAAACATCTCCTGTTTGAGTATTAATAGTTTTACAATTAAGTGTATATCATTGATGAAAAAATAGAAAATGTTCAAATGTTTACACAGTGTGTACACCGACACAGGCAATCATTTCCGCTTCCGGTTCTGTTCGCGTCATTTAGCTTGCAAGTGTTTGGTCACTGCCTAAGTCTCATGAGAAGTTCCGAGATCAGAACTAGCATGGCCGTGCAGACGGAGCCACCCGAAATATCGCTGAAGAGCCACACACCAGGGGGAATATTAAAATGGTATTTTCCTCACTGTTCCTCTAAACCCCCACCTCCCCTATAAAGGCCCAGAGTGCAGGTCCTTATTCAGCCCTGGCTGTTATTGGAGGGGAAGCAAGCATTTCACCTTTAAATCTTTGTAGATATCCTCTATTTGATGTAATAAATTACATCAGAGTCACCCATTCCTGGTACACATATAAAACATGGGGAATTATTAAACTAGGGGAGAAAAAGGTTTTGGTTCCCCCAAGGTTTCGTTATTTCTGTACACCCACCCTGACACAGTCATTAATTTAGCATCCATTTTGAAAGTACCGCATTTTATATAATACTTATTGGGTTTTCTGAGTGGGAAAAACATAAACCAGGAAATTAGCATTTCCTGTGATTGATAGAAATAATATGCTACTATCTCTATGATAACATCATATTCGAGACCTCAAGATAATCAAAATGAAAATGAGTGGAGGCCTAGAGGTAGTTTTGGTATATTCAAATATTCATGGCGTCCATATCAGATTTGGTCCGGCACCATGTTTCCTGATTGGACTTAGTGCTGCCGCAATTTGTGCCAACTGATATCCTAGTCAGTATATGAGGCATTCTATACAGCTAGATATTTACAATTTAACAATACTGTATTATCCAGCATGATAGATCTACCTTTCGTATACTGTAGAAGCTTGAAGTAGCACAGGGGTCTCAAATAAGGAGAGGTCTTGAATAAGTGCAGGGTAAGTGAAGATATTGAAATCAGGATTTGGGCTATTTTCATATCTTGAATAAGTGCAGGTCTTGTATACACGCAGGGTAATTGGTACACTAAAAGACAACAAAGAGAAAGTATACAATTCAAGGAAAGCATAAACATATTACAGTATTCTAGTTAAACTTAGTAAATCATTGATTATCTTGTTGATAGATAAAATCCGTGACTAAATCAACCTTTAAAGTATGAACATGAACAACCACCAGGGACATTAGAAAAAGCTGCACTAGCCCAGTGGAAACAATCCACTTATTAAGCCCTGCAAGCTCTCTATAGGGCTTGAAAAAAGCTTAATACTGCCTCTTGAACTGTGCCCATTGGGTGTAGATCAACGATTTACAAGAGACCAGCATTGAAAGGCAATACCCATACAATAGTACACTATTAAACTGGATAATCTATTTTTAGTTAAACTTAGTGAATGATCAATTATACTTAATTGCAAAATTGATAAATAAAATAATTGAAATATGGAAATCAACATTCACTATGGGGCTTGAGAAAAATCTGTAAATCAAAGAGGTACAGGAGAACAGCATTGAAAGGACAGTCATAAATAAGCCAAGAGATAGGAGGATGGACATCCATCACTGTACAGACCAACCCAGGCTAGCCTCCCCCCAGTGTCTGGGTTGCCATGGTTACCCGGATGTAGGTAGAGGTGACTGACTGACTGAGTGCAGGCTGACCCAGCAGCATCTATTACTTCCGGGGCAATAATCCTCCAGCGTCTGTCAGATGTGGATCTCCTACCGTGCTGTGTGCCGCTCTATTATGGCCAGCCTCGAGCCCTCCAGGCTGTAATGGGCCTGGACAAATATGTATCTAGTAACTGTGACCTACTTAGAAAATGATCCAGGATCCTGGATCATTTCTTGATGAGATAGCTCAACCACTGATTGGTTAACCATGGTCGTTTTTTTTACATGATTTATTTGGCCTTTTTAAAGCAATAATAGCCCAATCCTGGTATAGTAATAACACATATTACATATTTGGATAGGGACAATAATGTTATTGAGGGCCATTGTACAGATACCGAAATGACTACCCATTTTGCCAAGGTGGGACTCGAACCCATGATGTCCAGATTGGTGATATCCATTACAACCCAGTACATAAGCATTCTCCCAGACTGTAAACGTACAGTCGGGGTCCGAGACTGTATTATGGCACGCACGTGATAGCTCTCCCAGGTGAAAGGACAAACATTTAGAGCGTTATCTTAATCAGACTATCAAGATGATCTTGTAAACTCGTCTCAACTTTTTTAGTAGCTGAATTTCAATCCTATCTTAAACTATCTTAATTCTTTTTCTTCTATTTCAATCCTATCTTAAGCTATCTTAATCCCATCTTAAGACGTATCTTAGACTATCTTAAAAGTATTTCTGCCCAATTTTAAGATACTGCCCCAAAATAAGACACTGAATCAAGATATTACGATTTAAGATCAAGATAACGCTGTAAACGTTTGTTCTCTCACCTGGGAGAGCTATCCCGTATTTACTGTATTATGGGTGAGGTTGTGTGTGGAGGATGGTATGTGCTGATTAATAGCAGAAGAAAAATTTGAAAAAAAAATCAACTGACTGTCTTTTCAGAGTCAGGATTGCCACAAATATGGCAGCGTGACTTGACCTACGAGATTAAGTCAGCTAAACCCTTTTCTCATGCTATGCGGGACTCTGACAAGAGGGTCGAGCTATGCCAGACTCTGAGATAAGAATCAGGCTATGGCAGACTCTGACAGGAGAACCAAACTGCTACACTATGAGAGAAGAGTCAGGCTATGCCAGACTTTGAGAGAAGAGTCAGGCTATGCCAGACTCTGAGAGAAGAATCAGGCTATGGCAGACTCTGAGAGAGGAGTCAGGCTATGGCAGACTCTGACAGGAGAACCAAACTATACTACACTCTGAGAGAAGAGTCAGGCTATGGCAGACTCTCAGAGAAGAGTCAGGCTATGCCAGACTCTGAGATGAGAGTCAGGCTATGGCAGACTCTGAGAGAGGAGTCAGGCTATGCCAGACTCTGAGATAAGAGTCAGGCTATGGCAGACTCTGAGAGAGGAGTCAGGCTATGGCAGACTCTGAGAGAGGAGTCAGGCTTTGGCAGACTCTGAGAGAAGAGTCAGGCTATGGCAGACTCTGAGAGAAGAGTCAGGCTATGGCAGACTCTGAGAGAAGAGTCAGGCTATGCCAGACTCTAAATAGGGAAGGGAGACTGTGCCAGATTCTGAGAAGAGAGTCACGCCATGCCAGACTCAGACAGCAGAGGCAGGATAGATAAGTAGGGACAGGTTAATTTAATTACCTCCCAATGGCCATCTGGGAGCCATTGGCTGATTTTAGCAATGAAAGACAATAAAAGAGTCTTATATATATGTCATTCATCAGAAGTAGATTGATCTAGGGCCACCTAAATATGCTTCGTGTACACCTCATGCCCTTAACTGTAGCTGGAAAATCTGCTATCATTAGAATGAAGTATGGCTACATATCATGATTGGGGCATCATGAGGCCATAACTCTGGCAGTACATACCCTGGTTATCATACAGAGATAGGGCAGCATTCCACCTTTATTTCATGGTGAATACGATTTGTCAAGGTTAAGCCTATGAGAGTGCCGTATGCTAGTGAAGCGTGCAATAACCCTCGGTCGTATTGCACGCTCTGGTCGTATTGCACGCTCCCAGTGGTCGCCATGGGGTCGCCATGGGGTCGCCATAGCGTCGCTAGGCCAGCGAGGGTCACGTGACTTGTACGGAATTCAAAATGGCGGCCGACGGAGGTAAACAAACGCCGCAGAAGTAAAGAAACATCGTGGAAGTAAAGAAACATAGACTACATTTTTATCTTACATCGATATACCCTGAAATAAATACAGAGCGTCACTTTAAAGTGCCCTCTTCACTGATTACTGCACTTGTGGTCCTTGGGCTGTATTGCACTAGGCCTACGGCCAGCGTGCAATACAGCCCAAGGACCACTCGTGCAGTAACCAGTGACTCAGCCACTTTAGCGTGCAGCTCTGTCTATGTATGTCACAGACAGACAAGATGGTAGCTAGTGAGCCCTGGTCATATGTCAGGTCCAGCACCTAAGAGGCAGTGTGATTAAAGCAGTGTAAATTCTAGGGCATTTCCCTAGAGGAATTGTTATTCAGGCGGTTTGGAATTTGTTGGAAAGACTTTCCCTGTAGATGTAATTTTTGCCAGAATAGAAATTCACTCAAATTCACCTTCAAAGTAAAATGTCGGTTATTCCTTGATGAATGTTGAAAAATAAATTGAAACGGAAATCACAATGGAGTGGTGGGCAAATGGCTAATTTTATTTCTGAGGTTTGCAATGTAATGTTTTCCCTCACCAAAACACTCATTCACAAATGCTCCGATCTTAAAAAAGTTGACCACTCACGCAAAGCCTGAGTCACCCTGAACACTCCTGTGTACTCAATTCCACCGAAGACCTTTAGTAAATGCATGCGAGACATCCGAAGTTTGCACGCGCACAAAAAGGAAGTGAATAAAAAGTAAACATCCAACTCAAACTTGACCACATTCTAAACTGACACTCCTTTGGGCATTATTCAATCAGGTATTCCATCCCCTCTCCACCCTCTGACCCTCTTTACATGTTAAATAACACTGACCCTCTGGGATAGCCACTTCAGACTAAGGGCCGCGGCATCTAGATTTTCTGTGTAGTTGTCACAATCAGAACACTCCCTAAGACATGGACACACCTGTGGTGTCCTACAGGTAGCTGTCACCATGGTAACCGTCCGCCATGACACCTAGAGGGTCAGCTGACGCGGTCACGTGACAGAAGCCTGTCATGTGATCTGGTTTCTTGTTCCCTTTGACTGCTTTTTTGACTGGTTTACTTTGTATATATCACATGGCACCAAAGAAGTATTTTCTCACACTGTATTGTACTATTGTTCACACTTCCTAGAAAGACTAGACTTCCACATACATATCCAGAATGATAATGAAAGCTGTCTACAACAGAGGGAAGTACGATTCATGTTTTTGATAGAAAATGAGAAAAGTGATTATTTCACAATTCTTTTTCTTTTGACCTGAGAAGTCCAAATTATTTTTCTCAGATACATCATCCACCAGCTCATCTTTCCGCCCATGCCTTCCAACAGCTTAGAATATTGGAAATAAAGGCAGAAATATGATAAACAAGAATTCTTTATTGAGAGCAACCATTGTATGCTCAATGTCCATGCCCCACTGTTTATTGTAAAATATCATGTGTTTGTCTCTTAGGTGGATGTTCCCAGAATTATCAATTTTGCAGCAGTGGACAACTTGATATGATATCAAGTGCAGTATATACTGTATATCATAAAAGATTTATAGGAGAGATTTTCCAACAAATATCAGCTTGCCAGTAGTAGACAAATTGATATGCTATTAAGTGCCATATATTGTATATCATAAAAGATTCATGAGAAGTATTTCCCTACAGATGTCAAACTGATAGTTGTGGACAAATTGAGGTGTGGAGGCGGAGGGAGGGAGGTTCTGTAAAAGTAGATTTTTTTGCTGGTATAAATTTGCTAAAGAGCAAAATTTCGCGCGGATTTAAATTAGGATTTTGGAAAATGGTAGTTGTATGACTATATGGGATAAATATTCGTTTTGTACATATTTTGGTGAATTTCAAAATCTGTGTAATCCGGGAAAAAATGCACAGCGCGAAATAAAATACATTTATAATATATCACTTAGGGTGTGTCTAGGACTGGGAGCTGTCAGTGTTGGGGAGGTGGGTGGTGCTCTGAGATAGCAGTCTCCACAGGGGGTGGCGGAGGGGGGGGGGGCTGATATAGAGGGTAGGGTGACTGATAGAGCTGGGCAGGATAATATTTAGCCTGCATGGGGCTACTGCTGGGATTCATACCCAGGGATGTATATTGAATTATTTTTACCAGGATGTGTTGTCATGGGCCTGAAGATCCGAAGGCCATTATTTACAGAGTTACAGAAGAAAAGACATTTTTTGGTATAATTTCTTTGAAAGTCAATATATATATTTTTTTCTTTGATCATAAAGGTAGAAGTTGGACACATACGGAGCAAAAGTCACATACCGCACACAAAAGACACATACGGCCCTAAAAAAAAGGGTATATGTGCATTTTTTGACATAGCACCCCCCCCCTACCCCTCCGTATATCTTGTACAAAATACGCCAGAGATGTGGAATTTTTGTACTCCGCATGTTGAGCTGAAACGCAATTATCGCCGTATGTGAATACGGAGGGCCGTATGTACATACTGCCTTTGTATCTTTTTCCGTAAGATGCGGACATGTTGAGCTGAAACGCAAAAATGAACTGAAACGCAAAAAAACGACATACGGACCCTCCGTATGATAAGGTGAAACGGCTTCCTGTGTAGGCAACAGTGGTTAGTGTAATCAGATGTGGCAGGTTGCTATCATTTTAAACAATGGAGGGAGGGGCTGAGTTAATTCCTTTGTATTATTTGTCGTCTATGTGGTTAACTATGAATATGTAGAGATTTGGAAAACATACAAGTCACAGTTATGAGAGCTTTGTCATGCAATTTTACATAGAATTATTCTTTCATCGTAAAAATATCCAAGATTCTCGACAAAGTCTCTCTAATGAAAACATCGACTTGATCTTGAAACCAACCTTTTATCAATGATTCATTTTGTTTAGGTGATGGTGGTAGAGGTTGGAGGGTTGGGGGTATGTGAGGGTATGTGAGGTTATCTGGGGGAGGGGCAGGTTACTCCCCCTATATCAGACTGTAAGGTGGGTGGGCAGCATGATATATAGGGGAGGTATCACAGGGGGGGGGGGGGCTGTTGGTGGTGTGATGAGAGATACTATACTGGTGTATATAGAGGTGTTTTCTGTATGAATAGACTGGCTGACTGGCCACCCTACAAACCGAACTCAGGAATTGAACGTTCACACAGAAGAAAAGACACAAGAAAGACACAAGATATTCTGAAGAATTGTGAAAATGTCATATCCACAAAAAGAACTAAAATGTTATCCTCTACAGTGGTATTCATTAGGCACCCCCCCCCCCTGCTCCATAAAAAAAGCCAGATTCGTTTTAGACTACAATGTGTAATTCTGTTTTGAAAGAGGTGTAATCAAATAGGGGTACAGTTAACAAGACTGTTCAAACACTGCATTTATCATATTTCCATCATAGATCAAGCTAAATTGATGGTCAGTATTGCCCAGTGCAAGGTTTATAGTCCAGATCCGAGAATTTGGCGACTTGAAAGAGAAAGTTAATTGATAAAACTGTAGAAGGGTACAAGGTGAATGTAACTCTCTCAACAGGAGGGCAGCTCTAAATGTGCTGTGGTCAGCTTTATTACCTCCAGGGTCCAATGTCATTAATGAGCACCCCAAACTCCAGGGTGTGCCCTTAATAGGGCTGCAGCAGACCCTCCAAAAGAGCAATATTTCTGGAGTTTAATTCTGGGAATTACTAAAAGCTATGGCATATTTTTTTATGTTCTCCAAGTCATCTGGATGGAGAAAAGTGATGTTGTCATGATGAAAGCTCGTGCAGGCACCAAAAAATGCAAGATGGCCGCCAAAATGTTATAAATTATTGAAAATAACATATCTTTAGTTGTAATCAACATAGAGACATAATTTTAAGTTCAAAATATACATTTCTAAGGTCAAGGAGTTCAAATTCATCATTTATGAGAACTTAAGTGGCAGCCATCTTGAATTTTTAATGAGGTCGGGCACCAGAATACACGAATTTCTTTTGAAAATGTGATTTCTAGTTCATATCAGCATGCAGAACAAATTCTTAGATCAAGAAACATTATTTCTGATGGTAAGGAGTTGAGAGTCAACACTTGGCATAATGCATAAGGGCAGCCATTTTGAATATTTAATGAGATCAGCCAAATAGTGAGGAAACAGCCAAAATTCAGACTTTCAGATTCTTAATCAAACCTCACCATGCCTTTATCAAAATGGTCATAAACCTTCATATGGGACCCAAAGAGACCAATCAAAGTCATATTTTTGTATTATAAGGGTGTAGAGGGTTAGAGGGTTAGTCCTTGGTAAAATACTGATACATCAGCCATTTCGAAGGCCATACAATCAAGTCCCTATACTGCCAAAGAACAAAATATGAGACCTAACCAGACAGATTAAACCGTTCTGGAGGGCCCCCTGTTTCTGTTAACTACTCCGTTAGACCCCCCCACACACACACACACTCCCTCAGCATGCAGCAATACCCATCAAATACCCCCCCCCCCCCTCCTTCATTTCCATATTGTACTGTATGTAGAATGAGGGATATGAAGGGGGGCCCAGATCCCCCCCCCTCTCCACACAATAAGAAAACATTTCATGAGAAGGTCTACCTGAGCACATCTAGCCACTCCAACCATCAGACCTCTTATAATATATCTATCATACATGAATGGCTTTAGCACCTCACCACAAATTTGATATGGGACCCAAAGAGACCACTAAAGTATATATTCTTGTGATTCTATGAATATAACCCCTTTTGGGAAAGACATCATCATTGATATAATAAAGATATATGAGCTTTTTGGAAACCTTTGCCAAGATAGATAATACTATTTTCCAATGTCTCTATAATTCTTTTTCACTTATCCCTCCAATGGTTACAACCCCCCCCCCTCCCCGTGCTTCCATTATATGCCTACCCTGTAAACACGCTGCCTAGTTCCAACGTAGCTGAGAGGTTTGTCTTGGTATTTTCTCAACCAAAAGTTTGAACTAGGTTTTTTGGCAAGGTTTGTAGACGTCAAAACGTGAAGGTTTACTTACGTTCAATGGACGTTTCTGCCTGAATTACGTTTTTTTACCTCATCCAGACGTAAATAAACGTAATGATTCTACGTCTATTTACATCTGAATGAGGTAAAGTTCTTAAGGTAACATTGCATATATTTCCCTGGTCTAACACTAGGTGCCAGCACTATCAGGTATGGAAATAATCTAACAGCACCTGGCCAAATCTACCACATTAAAAGTCGTAAACTATTAATAATCATCAATTAAATTTTATGGAAATCGGCTACACATGCTTAGACATTTGTATAATAGGGTAGTAGATGAAAAACTCGGAATGTAATAAAAGAATTAGGGTATTTTACTGATTGAACACTACATTGGTGGTAATGAAAAAGATACAAATCCTCACTGCAGCCATATTACATATATATATCTAGGACAGGGAGCAGGTTTATCAAGCCATTCCAAAAGGGCAATAAACAGGTTGAACGGAGTTGAATAAATCTAATATAAAATGAAAGGGAGGTTGAAAATTACAGTAGTTATCTATATGAACCATGTTTGTAAATGTATATGCTATTTCATATCATAAAGACTTAGTAGGTATATTTTGTATCAATTTATGCTTTTTTTAAAACATATATTTACGTCTGAATGAGGTAGATAAACATAATTCTGACATAAACGTCCATTGAACGTAAGTAAACCTTCACGTTTTGACGTCCACAAACCTTCCTAAATTACGTAGTTTGGACCCCATATCAACGTAAATATACGTTTCATCCACGTAGTTGTGTTTACAGGGTAGTACCCCACCCCATGTGTATTCAGAACACCGCTTGATATTACACTAATTATACATTGTAGTTCTATGATATCTATAGCTGAGATATAATGTCAACATCTCCTATAACCTAATAAAACAAAAAATAAACCCCCCCTCCTCCCCAATCAAGTGGTGAAATGCATAGACTGATGGATGGTGGGGTGGGAGGAAGCCTGCAAATGACTCTAAATCAGAATTGATGTCCATACATCTGAGTCCAGATCTTACATGGTCACTACCCCAGACAAGAGACAATGTAAAGGGGAGGGGAAGCTATATAAGGGACAGAAGAGCCTCTGAACCCACAGGAGGTCTCATAAATGGTAGGGTGAAGAGTTCTGTTAAATATTTTGAATAATTTTGAATATCTATGTCTTTACTGAATATATGTTTGAAGAAAATGCATGACATCTGTGGGAATGTCTGACTAATAGATCTATGCAAAGATTATCCTCAAATAAAATCCAGTTCATCATATTCCCAACTGTTATAATTTTGAAATCTGGCTGTTCTCTCAACAGAAACACCCTCTCCACTGTCTAGATGTTGGTGAGTTTATTGAGCTGCTTCCACCACCACCCCTCCCCCTAATGACCCTCCCTAGCCTAAACTTTCAACCCCCTGTACCCCTGTAGGGAATACAAATTAGCACCTCTATGAGTATGTTGTATAAGACCTGCTCCAAACATGCTCCAAAACATGGGTACACCAATGGAATCCTCCCATTTAAGTTAAGTCTCTGAACTGAAATTGAAAAGAAAATGGGTGGTAAATAGATACTCTGAACCCTAAAGGTTATTGAAGATAATACAAAACCCTGCTTTTTAATTATGGGGAAGGGTAGGTAACCGTAGCTATATCATTGCAATACTAAGGATCTGTCAAAGATAGGCATACACTCAACATCTGCTACATCTGCATACACTCAACATCTGGTGTTGTTACAATATTCAGGTATATGCAAATAAAACATAGGCTTGGCAGATCTATGCCATCCCCCATATGGGATAAAGAGCAGATCAGTGGAAATCAAACTTTGGTGACAGATGAATACATATTTCAATGTAAGACCAATTATTGAAGCCAGATTTGACTTAAAGTGCAGTATCCCTCTACCAGCTGTAGTATATGTATACACCTGCCAGGGTGATCAAAAAGACCCAGCTCACTCATTCTGAGGCATTGGAGGGGGGGGGGGGAGTGGCTGTGGGCTTTAACCACACCACTGTCCCACTCACAGGTATGATACATATTATGAAAGGTAATGCTGTGCACTGGGAAACATGGAGGGAGTGGTTGTCTGATACTTGGAGTGACACCCCCCTCTTGGTAAAGAATTGGTGTTGGGCATGGGGGGCTCTTGGCCTCTTCATACCCCATACACATCTTTTAACCACAGCACTGTCTTACTCCCAAGACATGTCAGGCTTGAGAATGTTGGAAGATCCCGTCATTCTGTCATACTATGTAATATGGAGGCGAGCGGGGGGGGGGGGGGGGGGCTTATTCCATAGCTTTTAGTTTGGGGTGAGGTGGAGGTAGTTAACAGAAATAAGGGACCCTCTAGAAGGGTTCAAAATGCGCCTGAGAGGTCTCATGTTAATGTTAAGGAGTATAGGGACTTGATTGTATGGAGAAAACACCCTCAAAACAGCTGATTTATCGGTATTTTACCAAGGATGAACCACCTCCCCAGAGGGGCTAACATCCCTATAATCATAACAATAAGACTTAAAATGGTCTCTTTGGGTCTCATTATATATGGAGGTTTCTGACTATTTTGATGAAGGCATGGTGAGGTTTGAGTATGAATCTTATAGCCGGAAGCTTGCCTGTTTTCTTACTATTTGGCGCATCTGACCCCAACACGGCAGGTATTTACAAAAAGCAGATCTTCCAGTACCCAACCTTATTTAAAATCCAAGATGGCTGCCACTTATTTAGTTCCTAATGAATAAGGAATCTTAATGTCTTGACCTAAGAAATGCAGCATTTCAATATTAATTGTGTTCCTATTTTGAGAATCAGATAGTTCAAAACTGTCAGTCTGTTTTCGTACATTATGCCATCAATATCATTAATTATTCAAAATGGCTGTCGCATACATCATGCTAAGTTTCAAGTTTTATCACTTCATTATATCAAACATAGGTTTCCTGAACCAAAAAATGGTTCTGCATGATGATAACAACTGGAAACCACATTTTTAAAGATATTCAGATATTCACTGCCCGACCTCATTAAAAATTCAAGATGGCTGCCACCTATGTTCTCATAAATCATAAATCTGAATTCCCTGAATTCAGGAACACATGTAGAACTTCAAATCATGTTTCTATGTTCTTTATAGTGGGTGTGGAATCTTTCTCATTGAGTGGAAGACAAAATTAATATTATTTTGCTTTTATCAGAATAACAGAAAATGTGTATAATCAATGGCCATTTTCATATAGCCTGCACGAGATATCACGACCACAACGTCACTTTTCATGGTCTCTAGGATCCCATCAACATAAAAAAACATGCTGTAGCTTTTAGTAATCATTCGAATTAAATCACATCTGATGGCCAAGCTGCTGCAGCCCTATAAACCCGACCATCTTACTGCACGTCCAGTAACAGTCAGAGTGCAGTCGGGACAAGTACTCAGCCCTATATATAGGGGCGCTGGGCCTTTAACTCTTCGGAAGTGGTATATCAATAAAACCTTAATGCCATTTTGAAGGGCCTGTTAAACTAGTGTTGTACGGTGGTATCTATTGAGAATGTGTTCACACCAATCAAGGGCATATACCTCTCAGTGGGAAGTTTCGCTAAATGCTGCTTGAATTGATGCTTGATGTTTGCTATAATAGGTATATACATAGGGGTTGTCCCCCCTGTGTATTCCATACACACCACTCCACACAGTCTCTACAGGTCAAAGGTCACAGGTCACAGATAGAGGTAACTCTTGGGTCACGTGATTAGATTGACCTTTGGAGGTCAGAGTAGGTGACCTTCACCTGCCTCCTGCACACCTTAGCACAGCTAAGCATTAACCCTCTAAGGACGGCATGATGCCTCATTGATTCATAAGGGGAAGGTGCATTTATCCTTTAAGGACAGCATAATGTATCACACCCATCCTTACCCTACCAAAAAGAGTTATAAAGCAGATTCAGAGCCTTTATTTTCTCTAAAAAACATGTGTCATTGGTCTCACATGTATACTTCATGTGAAAATGATTTGTTAGCAGCCACTGTTAGCCCTTAAAATCGAGTCAAATCACTGACTAAGTTGTCATACTTATTTATACCAATATTTCAAAAATCCTTTGACACAATCCCGAATGTGAGTAAGAAGGGAAAAAATTAGTTTATAGGAAATAAAAACGCCAAAATAAATTCGGCTTATAGGATGGCCATAACCTTTTATTCAAAATTCACAGAAAATATCACCACTCTCTCAATATGCCAATTACATCAGGCATGTGTCATACCTTCAGACACACCCTTTTAGGCCTTTTATTAAATATAACATAAACTGTCCTTAAGGACTCAACATGTACTTATACTGGATTTCATGTAGGGATGCCATTGACATCCAATTTATTTCGATTTCGATTATCACCATTTTGGTCTTGATCTTTCGATTATTTCGATTTATTTTAATTTTACAAAAACAGTTAATATGTGCTTGAAAAAGGGGTACCTACATTAGTTTATTTCCTCCCTCATACTTGAGTCTATAGTCACAAACATTTGGTAGCAATTTGAACACAATCCGAGGTTCTTTGCCTTCAATGTTTTAGGCAAAATAGGTTACAATTTTCAAATGGAATAAAAAGCAAATTCTGGATTGAATATTTACACAATTTCTACAGGTTTAGAAAGGTAAATTATGAGGTAAACTGTGATAGAAAAACTGTATCGATATAATGCTTTTGTCAATGCGATAATCGGAATTCAAGAAATGTCGGTGTATCTATTCTGGGGGTATCGATGACATCCCTAATTTCATGTATGTTCATGCTGAACATTGGAACTGGATTATTAGTAAGACTTGCCCTAGGCTACCATAATTTTCCAGTATAAATAAAACAAATTTCAACTTCTTCACTGCATATATTACCCGTATACGTTGCCGTACACATCGTGATCTAAATCTCCCTAGTGCTATCCGTCTAACACACAAGTTGCACCAAGCCCGAGGGGGGGCACTCAACCCTGTTTTGGGTACCAACTGCAAAACGGGCCCGGCGGGCTGTGGCTGTGACGCGCCGTAATATAAGAAAAGGAGGGGCTGTCACTGTGCTAAAGGCTCTGAAACAGGGGGCTGTTGGAAGATGCATGGTAGGAGGGCTGTTGTTACAGTCAGTTTGTACTCATATTTCATGGCAGAAACCCCATTCTAATGGCACACTTCCTGTATTAAGCCTCCCAAGTTGTTTATATAACAATATCAGGCCTAGCAGGAAGCTGTCAGCTGAGGAAATTAGGGGGGCTGCTGATTGATAAAGGGAAAGTTAGCCTGCTGTCATATCATGAAACGGGTGGTCTGTAGTTTTGCCCTTGTTACCTACCCGCAAAGAGCAGGTGCCCTCCCCGGGGCACCAAGGGGTGGAGTACCTAATGTGATACCTGTAGGAGAGGTACGGAGAACACGAACAATCTGTGTTTTATTGCCACACGCCGCGCAATGTTCCCATCACAGTCTCATACAGACCATGTGTGTTAGGCCACTCAAAAATAATATGGTGTGCATCATAGAAATAAGGTTTTGAGAAAAACATTTTGTTGCTAATTCTTTATGAAAAATGTAATAAAGATGGAGAAATATTGGCATATTTGGTGTCAAATTAAAGCTAATACTGCCAATAATGCAGTAAGATTGAAATAATTTATAATTTCCCCACTTTCAAACATAAATGAATTGTTGCCTACTAAAATGTGAATTCTGGTCATGAAATACATATATTTTCCTATATATTTTAGCCCGCCCAAAAAAAACAAAAGAAGTCTCCCTCGTTGTACGTTTCAGTCCTTGTTGATGAGAAACCGCTTATTTTTTGAGTAGCCTTAGTGCAAGACGCCAACAGCACAATCAGGAACTACTAAATATAGCCCCTCAGTGGTTTATGTATTGTTACAATAGGAGGAAGCATACCCCGAGGGGGCCACTCCCTATATTGTGTAGTCACTATGTGTGGATATCAACTAAAATATTAAGGGAATAAGTGACCAGGCTAGGGAAAAGACCCATCCGGGGAGGCATTCAAAGTTGGTTTCATGCTCTTTAAAATGAGATATCATGAGCTAAGGAATTCCTGGTAGTTTTGTGGGAATTGCTTTTCAAAGATTAGTTCATATTTATATCTGAAAAAAGGGAAATAAGCTCTAAAAGCATCGCATCCCATGATAGATTGCAATAATTATGAAAAATCAGTTGTAGTGATAAATATACAAATAAAATGGTCTAAATTCGATTCTAGAAGGAAGTTTCAGGGTCTGTTCTCAGTTTTGAGTAACTGGTGTGATATCTAAGAAACTGGGACAGTTATCTCCCATTTTGTGTAATGGAATGGCAACCAGAAAATGTCTTATATCCTACTTTTCAATAGAAAACGATATTTTTGCATTCCAAATCTGGAATGTTTGCAATAAAAATAAAACAATTATAACAAGCCTATTGTATTCTACACACAAAAATTAGCTTAGATCATTTTCATTTGAATTATGAACTTTCTAGCCCTTCTGGTGCCCCCTGGTGACCAAATCCAGTACTGAAAATTACCCGCGGATGGATCTTTTAGCTTGTTGGGTCACATAATTCATGAATAAGCAAGCACGAGGGTTGGTTAATTAGCCATGGATAACCAGCCTTAGTGCTGTCTTATCCATGTATTGTTATGTGTATACCACAGTTAAATCATTTGAGAAATAAATGTGATCTAATTTCAACTTAAACTCGTGTTTATCATGGAAACCTACCATGTGACATCATAGCAATGCAGTTATCCACTGATAATGCAGAGTGGTTGTCCAGTTTAGGCACTGTTTTGAGTGCCTAAACTGGACGACTGTCGTATAAAGTATCCTAATCACAGGTAAAAATCAGCATGGCGAATGTAGCAAAAAACATACCTAATGGTAAGTGCCGTATGCCCGGGTTAATATACGCCAAAGGATCGGCATGATGCGTCACACTAATGCAAGTTAATTAAGGCATCATGCATTCACAATTTAAAGTGATTTGGTCCGATATTTTCCATATTTTTACTTCTTCTCAAATGTGTTTTTTAAATAGGTTTATTGACACTGTCTCATGTAACATACACGCTCCTCCGAAGATGTCAAATAATAAAGAGTTACTTAGAAAACATAATCACACGTTGAGCATTACTATAATACTTGTTCTTGAGTTACTAGAACACATTTAGTGTATAGGTAGACTTTTTGGACCATCATAGGGTCATTTCATAATTAGTACGCCATGGCGGTAACTAAGTAGTCATTGTCCAGTGCCATCCATTTAAAGGATGGTTATTCTTTTACATATAAGGAAATACAATAATATGTGAGGATAGACAGAAGTGTTCAGCTTTTATCAAATGGATTTTACCAATATGATGTACTTTTACATTATAATTATAGTAATTAGTTAAATTTATCACTTGTGGCTGTAATCCATGTTAGTGTCCCTTGAGTATAGTGAGGTACAAGTCATCACAGTTCATATCACATGTTCCTGAGAGAAAAAACAAAACTCCACAGGGAGAACATTGTGAGAAATCTCTAAAATCTGAGTACAATATCACCTTTGAATGATTGGTCACAATAAAATGTCCTCTTTTGGCAACTATACCCAAATAGAGGATCCCATGTAGGCCAGGTGTAGTTTTTACAGTATATTTTAATATATATTTTTAGTGTACATTCAAAAACTAGTCTATTGAGCCTAAATCTGATTATTAGTTGAATACCAAGTTACATTCTATGGAAGGAGATCAATTGAAGTAGATAGCCCATAAATTATCACCATAGGGAACATTTTGGTCAAATTTAAACGAGATTGATCGTTGAGCCCTAATCATCAGACTATGTCACTTTAAATATACTGAACTTGAGTATTATAGTCAGGTAGTCAAAGGTCAATATCTGAGTGAACCTTGCATTGAGGTAGGGCAGAGGTTTTCCGACTGATTTTGGTCAATTAGGGTATGGCGATTCAGAATCTGCCTGTTGCCGGCTCAGCAACATTGAGCGTTTTTTTGTTATTCCAGGCTGCTTAGCAACCACCCAAAATTGACCTAAAATAAAACTAAAATAAACCTCTGCCCTACCTCAACACAAGGTAAACCCCTTGACTATCTGACTATTAACTCATAACATGCCTGTCTATTCAAGGCAGCCCTGGGAGCCCCCTGTATCCCCCCCCCCCCACTTGTACTTCCACACCACCGACCCACCGAGTGCTTTACCCTAAGCATACCTCAGTGAGTCCCAATGCACGTCCCTGGGACACACCGCACTGATCCGAAGGCCTTTGTCCAATCTACATACATGATTAACCCTTTGGTGCTGTATATTGCTGAACCCTTTAAGGACGGCATGATACCTTAATGCATCATGATGCATGAATGCATGATGCGTGATGCATAAATGCAGTACTGGTCAGAGTAGATGACCTTCACATTTCTCCTACACACGGCTAGTGTTAACCCTCTAAGGACGGTGTGATGCCTTATTGATTCATAAGGGGATGGTGCATTTAACCCTTTTTAAGACAGAAAAGTGCCTAAATGTATCACGCCCTTGGTCGTCATGATGCATTTTTTTAAACAAATTCGAACTTTTATTAGGTCTAGAATTATTACATTAATGTGTGTGAATCCAGTGGTCATTTTTACCCTTCGACCAGACAAAGCTTAAGTTCATTGACAACCCATCTGCTAGCAGTTATTAGGGGTTGCCCATACATGTAGCCCTGGTGAGTAACTCGCCAGTGCTACATTCAAGGATCATGCTGACCCTACGGGGTTGAGACACTCCCAAAGGGTCGGCATGATGCATCAATGCAGCACTAGCGAGTTATACACCTGGGCTGCATTGGTGCATCATGACAACAAATGTTGCCTTTTTACGACATTCGTCCTTATCGGTTTAAATGTGATATGTCCTTGGTCATCATGATCACTTGCCAGGACTGCAAGTGACTCGCCAGCACTGCATTCATGCATTATGACGACAAAGGTGACAATGCATTGAAGCACAATGTATATACTGTAAATTCTCACGTAGAAACCGCGACTAGTACAAGAGTCAGATCGCCAGTGCGGCTTATAGGATTGGCCCAGAGTCTGGGTGTGGCTTAAGTTAAAGAGCGGCTTATTAGCAAGTTAGGCTCATATGCGAGATTTTAAAATTAATAAATTCAACCTGCCCTACTCAGCCCTGGTGATAGAACTGTACAAGTGTGTAGGACTTAATATGATGTAACTTCATGTGTAAGAGGTAGTGTGTTTATTAAGTGTTGTGGTAAAGGGCTGTGTACACGCGGCTTTAACCCTGTAGTGTGTGGTGTAGGCTGTGTTGTGGAGCGTGGGGTGTGGGGAGGGGAGGGTTAAACCTTTAAGGGCAGCATGGTACTCTAACCCTGTAAGGGAGTGTTCATTTATTATTTACAGGGGGGTGGTGAGATTTCGCGCGGAGGCTTTGAACTATAGAAACGCGCGGGCTTTTTTGCTAAAAAGGGGCATAAATTTTTGCGGCCCCCCCTTCAAGAGGGTTGAGAATTTTTTACGCCCCCCTCGGGAGGGGTCGGAAAATTTTACGCCCCCCCTGTAACTAATAAATGAACACTCCCTAAGGATGGTATGTCACTAAGAGATGACACTTGTAGTGTTGATGCACCGTCATCTTTTAGCAACATGATTCATCAATGCAGCCCTGCGAGTAACTCGCCAGTGCTGCATTGGACAACCCTTCATGACAACCCTTCTGGAGTTTCTCCGCCCTGTAGAGTTGGCATGATGCATGGTGCATTCATGCATCATGACGACCAAGGGGATAGTGCATTAAGATACTATGCTGTCCTTAAAGGGTTAATGCATTATCTATTTTAGTTATTGTGATGCAGGAATGCAGCCAACAGGTAAATCGGTAGTTCTGCACTGATGCATCATGCTGAGCCCATAGGGTTGATGCACTCCTAACAGGTCATATTAGCATGATGCACTGATGCAGCGTCAGTATGTTACCGGGTTACCAGGTGGCCCTGCAATAGTGCATCATGACGTTATATGAACATGAAGTTAGAGGCATGGTGCTGTCTTTAAAGCAAATACGGGATAGCTCTCCCAGCAGCGCGGACAAACGTTAACAGGGCAATCTTAATCTTACATCTTAAAATGTCTTAATCTAAGGCAGAAAGAAAAAAAAGGAAAAAAAAACAGGGGTCGGCAGAGCCCCCGACTACATACTAGTCAACTAGCCTATCCTACAATGGACTGTGTAGTTTAAGATAGGATTAAGATCGATTAAGATCAGATTAAGAGTAATTTTAAGATAATTAATTCTGTTTTAAGATTGCGCTGTTAACGCTTGTCCACGCACCTAGGAGAGCTATCCCGGGCGTGCGTCTTTAAAGGGTTAGAGTGACAGGTGTGGTATAGGCCTGCTGTAGAAGGTTGTAGACATCCCACTTGAGGCTGTGAGAACCCTTGTGAGTACAAACCTCAACTCTAGCCTTTCTTTATCAAAAGGCCCTTAACTAGGATGGCTTTGTCATTGTCATTTGAACCTATGGGAACCCTTATATATAGTATATGGACCCTATATAGATACAACCCCCTACCATACCCTTCCTAAAAAAGGCCCGTAACTAGGATGGCTTTGTCATTGTCACTTGAACTTGTGGGAACCCCTATAGGTAGAACCCTTTACTCTAGCCTTCCTTCCTCAAAAGACCCTTAACTAGGAGGGCTTTGTCGTTTTGAACAAACCCACCCTGTCCACTTGTCTCTCCAACAGGTATGATGCATCAATCCTTTAAGGGCGGCTTGATGCATTAATGCATCATGCCCATGGTCATCACGATGCATGAATGCAACCCTGGCGAATAATGCACCAGTGCTGCATCCAAGCATCATGCTAACCCTACGGGGTCGAAACACTCCCTTAGGGTCGGCATGATGCACCAATGCAGCACCGGGGAGTTACTCACTAGGGCTGCATTGATGCATCATGATGACAAATCTTTGTGTAGCAGCATTTGTCTTAGTGTTAAAGTATAATGCTGTCCATGAGGGGTTTAGTGATATCTCTGTCAGACTCATCAGTTTGTAGTTCACCAAGTAAACCCACTCTATCCCTATCCAGGTGCTGCAAACCTTTCAACCACTTAACCAGACTGATGCTGATTCACTAGGCCCTTCCAGTATGCCCTTTAGTTATCGCGATGCATGAATACAGCCCTGGTGTGTAACTCGCCACTCGCTGCATTCACGCATCATGCCAACCCCATCAGGTTGATGGGTGGGCTAATGCAATAAAGCAGCACTGGCGAGTTACTCAGCAGGGCTGCATTTATGCATTTCTGCATCATGAAGACAAATAGATATTAATTCTTTAAAGCAATATGCGGTCCTTAAAATCTTATGATTAGTTTGTAACTTC
Source organism: Harmothoe impar (assembly GCA_947462335.1). Lineage (NCBI taxonomy): Eukaryota > Metazoa > Annelida > Polychaeta > Phyllodocida > Polynoidae > Harmothoe > Harmothoe impar. Next base: position 12,309,994 of record OX381717.1, on the reverse strand, counting down.
TCCATTAACACCTCCATTATCAGGGTTACTATCCAGGTGTACTCAGGACAGTGCAGAACACTTGGGGACTAAGTGACAGCATTGTGCCCCTGTTTACCCTACTCTCCAAACCGTTCACATCCTTAACGTTTCTGCTACCTTGTTCATGTGGTTGATAATGGTTTTACTCAATTGTTAATGGTGGGTTAGGGTTAGTGAATGTGTCCCTACTCAGTGGCGTAGGAAAAGCCCCCACCCCCCCAATCACCGAAGGGGGGGGGGGGGGGGTAAATATGTTTGGGCTCTCTAAAAATGCTACCAAGACCCTATGATACAATACACAAGATCCCCAAAGCTTACCTCTCCCCCAGGTCTTGGGTCCCCTATCTCCTAATTGAAGAAAGTCAAACACTACTTTTTTCTACAAATCCTTATAAGCGTGTACATATGTAATTGCACTACCATGCCTATGCTTAGGGTGACACCCTCCATGAGATTATCTCCTACACGATTACCCCCTACTTAGATTGACTAGTAAGTAGGACTGCAATACGAGAATAATGAAGTTAAGGTATACTGCATTACACTGCACTACAGAGCCCTCCATACATACAGCTCACTTACTCTGCATTAACACTTTAGAACCAGCATGAGGCTTCAAGGCTTCGTGTTCACTTTTCATATTGATACATCTGATGTGCTAGCGATGCTACATTTGTGCATCATGACAACACGTTGGGAGTGTACCAACCTTGTATGTATCAGGCCAGCATCAGCGCGTTCTTCACCGGTGCTGCACTCATGCATCACGCCCAAAGAAAATACATTAAGGAACTATACTGCCCTTTACTCTTTGAGAATGACATATCTCTAAAAGATGGGATTCATCGTCATAATACACAAAGGCAGCCCCAATGAGTAACTCGATGGGGCTACATTGGTGCATTAAACCAACCCTTACAGAGTGCCTAAATCTCGTAGGGTTGGTATGATGCTTAAATGCAGCCCTGGCAAGTTACATGCCAGAGCTGCATTCATGCATTAAGATGAAGGGCATGATGCACTATGCGGCCCTTAAAGGGTTGATAATTAACACATGGCTGTGAGGCTCTGTGTTCAGTTTTTTAAACACACCCGATGTGCAATGCTGTATTTGTGCATTGACACTTTCCCAGGTAGCAAGGATATATTGGGCCAATGATCGACTCAATCGCAATCGTTATACCAACCATGGCTCATTGTAGGTAATTCACACATTGGTTCAACATACAAATTACAATGATGGCCCACCCTTGGCAATTCCCATAATGGGCCATTGCTGGGTTGACCGCTGGCCCAAAGCTGGCCCATGCTTGATATTGCTGATATTGACCCAGTATTGGCCCAGTGTTGGAACATTTCAGGGCCATCATATTATTTCTGATGTTGGACCAACATAAATTCTAATTACACTTGTCCAATATTGGCCCATTTTTAACTGGTATATTGGCCCAATGATGGCCCAATGAACTTATGTTACCTGGGATTGAGACAATGTCAACCCCCGAGTTCCTCGTCCGGGCTGCATTCGTGCAATATAATGACATATATGGCCTTATAGCAACATACCATCCTTAAAAGGGTTATTAAGCCGTCCTAGTGGCACTTAGGGAGTAGAGTGATCCCTTGGAGGAGGTTTTTGTTGTGGCACTTAAGGCACTTCTAGGTAACCGCAGAGAAGTAGTACATAGCCTCCTTACAGCTGGGGTTAAACATGATCAAACTAAGCACAGATAGGGACATAGCCTCATTATGTACCATTATGTACCTTAGTCAGAATTCTAATGATCTGGAAAAGTTGTAAAAATGCAGGTAATTTCTAGCTCAAAAAGGTAACCGATACTGTAAGCTTTAGTTTGCCACAGAATATGCCAATGTTTCCTTATTTTCATCTTTAAAAAATCATTATCATTTTAAAACGTTATGTTTCTGACCTGCGTGATGATGAGAAACCATGTTTTTTATACCCTTCAAGTACGGTATGATACATTAATGCATCATGTCCTTGGTGGCCATGATGCATGAATGCAGCCCTGGCGAGTATCTCACCGATTTTGCCAACCTAATGAGGTTGAGACACTCCCGAGGGATCAGCATGATGCACCAATGCAGCACTGGTGAGTTACTCACCAGGGCTGCATTAGTACATCATGACAACAAATTTATCTTTTAGCAACTATCCGTCTAGCAAACTAGACACAGATAGGGAATACACTCATTATGATTTTTACTAATATTAAACATGATTTATTTTTCTGACCTGCATGACAATAAGAGTTTACAGGCCACACAGTCTATTATGTTCAATATTACTGCATTAGCTATGTTGAATGTCTGTACATTCGTATTAGATTGGCACAATAGTAGCCCCAGCTAACAAAAAAACACGTTATTTTATATCAAAATAACGTTTTAAACTTTACATAATGTTATGTCATACTAAAGAGCCTTAGAAAAACGTTGACATATAACGTTATATAACGTTATAAAATGGTGTATAACGTTATTTCTTTACTGGGGCGCTGATACAGATTTAACACAGTTTTAATACCACAAACCTACAAGCCATTGTAGGTCACCTATATCATATGTCACTTAAATATGACTCTGTGTTAGGAGGAAGTGACTGTCAGCATGACGAGTTAAAGTGCTGTATTTGGCCGCAGTTTGAGGTAACTATAGTTTTACCATTTAAGGACAGAATGATGCCTCAAGGTCCATGCATAGTTGTCATCATGATGCCCAAATGCAGCACCAGTGAGTAACTCGCCCACGCTGCATCGCTGTAGAAAATCCTCCCGCAGGAATTGAATCAATCCTGTATGAGGTCAGCATGATGCATGAATGCAGCACTGGCGAGTTACTCACCAGGGCTGCATTCATGCATCATGATGACACAGGACACCGCAGATTACCTCTTTTCGGACAGTGTAATGTCTTAATGCCCTTGGTGGTCATGATTAACTCACAAGTGCTGCATTCAACCGGGTTGAGACACTCCTGAAGGGTAAATGATGCCCATCCCTGGCGAGTTACTCGCCAAGGCTGCAGTGGTTCATCATGGTGACAAATGAGATCTTCTAGAAACATGCCGTCCTTAAAGATTTAAATCAGCACGCTGCCCGCACAGGGTTATAGAGTAGTATCAGGTATCAGGTTGTGGTAATTATAGTTTAGGGTTGCATGTGGAGGTGTAGCGGTACTCATGACTGTATTATTAGCTGCGTCTCTGTGGGCTGCTTTTTTCGGGTTTGCCAGCCGCGCCAGCGGCCCGGGAACGTAGTGACCGGTCGCCGCCTTTAGGTGGCGTCGGTAAACCCTATTAATGTTTTCGGTTTGCAGGGCGCCGCGTGGGGCGACTGTGACGTCACAAGACAGATTGTGGTCATCAAAATAAATGCTTTTCTTATTGTGTGTGTCGGGCGGGGGGGGGGGGGGGCAATGCCATCACAGTGCCCCAAATTTATGTGGGCCTAGGTGCTGCCTCCAGCCATCAGCTTGGCCCTAGAACCCCTAGAACCCGGCCATGATTTAATAGGCTTACCCGACCCTACAATGATATTTATTTTCATCACCACAAACGGCCCTGTGACGTGACTGGCGCAATCTCCCAGCAGAAGACTAGGTTTAACACGTAAGGCACGACTGTACTTGCAGAAATCTAAATGTTTCGATTTTTGTGAGTGGAATCGTCACAGGATTCCCCTGTAGGCCTACGGGAGTATTTGCAGCAAACTCGCGGCAGTGAATCATTTTGGGTTGCCATCCGAGCGTAGGGAACTGACGTGCAACACGGTGCCTTGGTAACATTGCCATGGCAACCTGTTGGGTAGCGTTACGTCATGAACGCAGCATCTGCATTGCTCCCGCTCACGGGATCCCAGGACTGGGGAGTGCAAGTCTGGCCCGTCCTTCCTGAAGTAGGCCTAGGCCTACCGCCATGTGAGGGAGTGTTTATTTATTAGCGGCAGGGGCGTAACAATGTCAACCCCTCTTGAGGGTGGGGGGGGGGGGGGGCGATATACCTGTTTCATCTATAAGTTGTTATGGCGATTGAACTCTAATTTCTTGAGATAAAAGCACAACACCATTAAACTTAGGGGATTAAATATTTTCCATGATGTTACCGGAAACACATTATTTTTTGCCTTTAATATGTCTAAACTGCAAGCAAAGCCCCATGCCCCAGGGCCACCCTGTACCGGTACAGTTTAATGTGTAGATCACACTCCCGTTGCCCATACCTAAATGTAGGCCTGTCTGTCCAGAACCAAACACTACGTCTTAATGATTTGGCTTCAAACAACTATAAGCAGGGGCGGATCCAGGGGGGGGGCGCAAGGGGCGCGCGCCCCCCCTATTTTTTGGTAAATTTTAATGTAGATGGTTGAACACCCCCAATGCTGTAGGTATTACGGCGCCCCCCCTTTCCCAAATTCCTGGATCCGCCCCTGATAAGCAACATTGATCTGGGAATTTAAGAAATCATGGTTGCAGTGTAATTACCGGTAAATCATCAGTGACTTAAAGTAAAATTATTGTACTTTCACAGAACCAGTCTAGTCCAGGGGAAACCTGAATTTTGAAGAAACCGTCAATCATTCAACATGATGTAAGATACAAATTACGTCACAACATCATGTTGCGACGTGGCGGATGCAAGAAAAATGTGCCAGCAAACCCGACCGTGGTCAAAGCCACATTTTTCTTGTTACTGTCAGTGATTTACTGTACTGTACATGTACATGTACATGTACATGGGGTTTGGGAAGTGCATGCTGCTCTCGTAGACCTAAGTTTTGTGCATGTCTGTAGATGGGAAAAATTCTGTGCTCAGAACTGACATGGCCACACAAATCCAGTCTTTGTGAAAACATGCAGGACAGTGGCAATGTCCACCTTAAACGCCACCGGTCCACCAGATTCACAAGTGTAGCGGGACTGACTGTCCAGTCACATGTCTGGCTTTGCTAAACTAAAGGAAGCTAGTTGTGTTTCTAAACCTGAAATATATTTATCAATATACTGTGTAAATCTATGTATTTATCCTGATTTGGCCATAAATGATTTCCAATGATGTACTTTTATTGGACAATACTATTTTATAGTTAAAATGCATAAATCATTAGGTATGTTGATATCTGATCCTTAAAAAATGTAGCTGGTCCTGCAATATTGAAAATCTGCAGGACCAAATGTCCCGTGGGATGAATTTCTTTTCACAAAGACTGCATAACACGTGGAGCTACTGGAATTATCGCTATACACTCAATGAGCTCCCGTTCGACGAGCTTACCATATATGGCCCATGTGACTTATACCTACAGTATAGCTTCTCACCTGTCCCCTATGGCCCATACCTACAGTTTAGCCAGTGGCTGATTTGACAGTTCTAGCGAAATTCTGCTGAGCCCAGCGCTGTGGGTTTTGTATCAGTTATCAGAACGCTTGAAGTAAAGATGGAGCACCCTGACCCTGAGCTTGGTTATACGAAGGTGTATGTATGTATATGTCACCATCATAAAGGTCAATTGGCTTTTAAGTACTGCTAAACCTCAGCTGGGAGAGTGGCCACATGCTGGGTATGTCAGTTAATGAGGTTATAGAAAGTGCTTGGAGACTTCATCTAGTGGAGACCTTTTACATATATGTGTATATTAAAGGTCATGTTACAACTGGTCACATAATCATTAATCATCCCTGTATCAATACAACATAAACTCTTTCCAGTTGGCTAGTGCATAAATGCATTACCTCGTCAAATACGACTATGGTAGTGTGATAATGCACTATGCGTAGGATATTTCTGGTATCAAATGCCATTATTATGAGCACCACCAATCATGATTTTAAATAAGACGTGACCGGGTATCATGGTACCATATATGTAAGGAAATTACATACATATTGGAAATCAATCATTTGAAGACATGTATCCTATTGATACACTAAGAAAAATATGAGCATCAACATTATGATGGCCATGTCGGCAAAAATAACTATTTACAAGGGTCGAGCGATTTAGTGAGGGCCAGGCAATGCAATGCTTTTCAATGCTGTTCTCACCCAAATGGCTGGAGGGTCTGGCAAAGCTAGATTCTCTTCTCTGAGTCTGACAATGTTAGACTCTTAGAGGCTGAAAGAGAGACTCCTCAGAGTCTAGCTTTATCAAAGTCTGGAAAGAGTGTCCAGCATTGCCAGACTGTCTAGCCATTTGGAGTCCAAACAATGCCTGGCCCTCATATTTGGTTGAGTCTAGCAATGTCTGACCCTCCCTAGACTGCTTGGCCCTTGTAAGTAGGTTGTTTTGGCGACATGGCCAGCATCCGACAGATGCTCATATTTTTCTCAGTATAGTGCATGCTGCATGAATGTTTCGGTTTAAAGCAAATTTAAGATGACACTTTTAGTGGCTTTGATTTTAGTAAGGCCAGATAAAAAAAAAAGGTTGGTTTCCGGTAACATGGTCTGACAAAGCAGGCCCGGCCGGTTGGATTTTTAAATTTTTAAATTTCCCCCCCGAAATCTCATATTTAGGCCGGGATTTAGTGTTATTGCCCTAAAGTCCTTAATAATTGTACAAACCGTAAATAATGGCAAACAGCAAAATTTCCCAGAAAAAAAAAAGAAAAAAAATTGGCGGACTCGGCACTGCACTGATAATAATGGGCCTGGAAATGTTAGTCACTACGGACTACGTTTCTATAGTCACGTGAACGTAGAAAAAACGGCTATACCTAGTTAGTCACCTATGTCTAATGTAAGTTAGTCATATAGTCACCCTATAGTCAGCCATTGAATCGGCTGATTTGGGCTATATAGTCAAGTGACTATGAATTTAATGGTTTCATGGTCTAAAGTAGTCACTATGACTAATAGATATAGTCAATCATGAGAAATAAGCGAAAGGCAGGTCAACGTTCAGAAGGGTAGAGCAAGGCAGAGCAAGGCAGAGTAAGACAGAGCAGAGTAATGGAAAGTAGAGGCAGAGCATGGCAGAGCAGAGTAATGTAGAGTATAGTAGGTTAAATCAAGGCAGAATAAGGCAGGGCAAAATAATGTAGAGCAGGACAGGGCTAGCCCATATAAGCGGCCCCTCTCGTTATCTGATTGGAGCGAGGGCCCATTACAGCCCGGGGAAAGTTTACGGTCTTAGTTTACCCAGGGTACCCCGCGCGCCATACGTTTCTTATGTGACGTCATAATGGCGCCAAAATCTCGGACCAATCATGGGCTCTACAGACGTTACTCTGTAATGGTCCCTCGCTCCAGCCAGATATCGATAGAGGGGCCGCTTATATGGTCTAAGGACAGGGCAAAGCAAGGCAGAGCAGAGTAGTAGGGATAGGGCAGGGGAAGGGACAGGCTAGGATAAGGCATGGCAGGGGACAGGCTAGGATAGGTAGGGATGGTGACAGGCTAGGATAAGGCAGGCTAGGGGACAGGCTAGGATAAGGCATGGCAGGGGACAGGCTATGATAGGTAGGGCAGGTGACAGGCTAGGATAAGGCAGGCTAGGGGACAGGCTAGGATAAGGCAGGCTAGGGGACAGGCTAGGATAAGGCAGGGCAGGGGACAGGCTAGGACAGGGCAGGGCAAGGGACAGGCTAGGATAAGGCATGACAGGGGACAGGCTAGGATAAGGTAGGGCAGGGGACAGTTTATGATAAGGCAGGGTAGGGGACAGGCTAGGATAGGTAGGGCAGGTGACAGGCTAGGATAAGGCAGGACAGGGGACAGGCTAGGATAGGTAAGGCAGGTGACAGGCTAGGATAAGGCAGGCCAGGGGACAGGCCAGGATAAGGCAGGCCAGGGGACAGGCTAGGATAAGGCAGGCCAGGGGACGGGCTAGGATAAGGCATGACAGGGGACAGACAGGACAAGGCCTGGCAAGGGACAGGCTATGATAAAACAGGGCAGGTTACAGGCTCCTGTGTAAGCCTATTATGCTCTGTCAGTCTAGACATACACAGTTCATGTATTTCTATGTTATCAACATTTGAACAAAATACCATGATTACTCTATCAAACATGAGAACTCATGCACCCTAGAACATCTTAAGTTGTCATAGACAACTGTAACATAACATATAACAAGCAGGGATATCCATAGAACAATGGTTTAGAAGAGGATGTGCCTACCTGAAGTCCATGGACCATTCAAATTTGAATCCTAACTGTTTCCTGTGCACACATTCCTGTGACATCATCAATTTGTGTGATCCACATATAGTCACTACTGACTATCTTATGACTAATATGTGACTAAGTTGTATAGTCCCCTGACTACGGGGGTCAAAATATGGTGGTATAGTCACTACTGACTATAGGTATTATTATCAGTGTGTTTTGCTAGACCCGGTCGGCTTATCGGAAACAAACCTTTTCTTAATTTGGCCTAATGCCTTGTAATTGTCCCAGAAAGTGTTCCTTTAGGTATATTTAATTTGCTTAAATGCAAACATTCATGCAATGGGTAAGTTCCCTGTCAGGTAGTCAGGGTCAGGCTGTAAGCTGGTCCAGGTGTGTGTAAACCCTCAGGGCTCGCCGGAACAAGCAGATTGGACACGTGACCACCCTGGTTACAAAATGGCCACCTTGACGACCAACAACACCTCCCCCTCTGGGCCTGTTACTAAGCACCGGTTGCTAACGACGCGTAACCAAGGGTAACTGCCGGACGCTGACTCTGCAGTCTCCAGGCAATCATCCATGATGTTGGGGGGGGGGGGGGGGGGTCAGTGTTTCTACAGACTTCAAGCTCGAGTTAACCACTTAAGGACGGCTGATTGCTTTAATGCAACATGCCCTTGAGCATCATGATGCACCAATGCAGTGCCGCCGAGTTACTCGCTGAGGCTGCATTGGTGCATCATGACGACAAAATCATCTTTTAGCGACATCTGTCCTTAACAGGTTTATGGTGGGTAGAAGAAAGTTGAACGTTTTTGCAGACCAGCTTTGAAAGGAATCGCCAAAAAATACATCACAGTTTAGGTAACTTTCACAAATGCATTAATCACCTATTGATGACCAAACTGAGTGAGATCCTTGCAACAATCTCCCGAACGGAGTCAGTTCCAAAATAAACTATCGGCAAGGTGTTCCCGGTAAAATAAATGGTCTTTTACCATCATTGACATTTCTCCACAGTCATAATAAAAATGGTGGAATCTAGTCTGAAGGTACAAATTGTGCTGGTAGTGATGGGTACAGGTATGGATAGGGGAGTGACCCTTCTGTCCTTTTGTTACCTTATATGGTACATCCAGCTAACCAATTAAAGCCAACCCAACTCAATGGAGCCAACCAATCAGTGAGCACAACTACCTCTGGTGCCACCAGTCACTCTCCAAGCCGGTTCTATGCACCTTTAGTTTGGATGATGATTTAACTAAACAGAGCAACATCTGCTTGGAGAGCATGGTACAGGTATTTGCTGCGGGGCTGATATTGTACCCGCAGCCAATCAGGGGCAGGGTTTTCTTCTCTGCAGATCACGCAAACCTGCATCCGGTTCCAGACCAACTCAAATGCCTTTTTCTTTTCCCTCCACTACAGTTCTTCCAGTTTAATTTTTGTTTATCTTGCTGCCTGTTTCTGAGCAGCCAATTGGTTTTCCTTTTTTCGCTGGTTATCGAAGGCACGCTCATGTACATTGTATAGGCAGACTGCGGGAACCAGTTAAGTTGCATGACGCTGGTCTCTGGCAGGCGTCCAGAAGTACTTATTTTGCTGGTCTCCTGCATGCAATCCCCTCCCCCCCACCAGGCACACACACATCCCTAACTCTGAGGGTACCAGCGGAGGTCGACTCCTTCCGGTATAGGGCCTGATGGGATGCCTCCCAGTCTCCTATTGCACACAGCTGCCTTCAGGGAAATTTATATAAAAGCATAATATCTGTAAATAGATGTATAGTGCAGCTGCAGAGTATGGAGTGGTGCGGTATAGTATATGTACCATTGCGGCTTCAATAAGCATAGCTGTCCTTAAAGGCCAAGCGCACCTTTATATATACGGCTAAGTACTTACCCCGACTGCACTCTGACTGTTACTGGACGTACAGTAAGATCTGCGGGTTTAAAGTCCAGGTCTAGAATAAGCAAAGGTTAAATGAGGGTATTTGAATGCAAATTTTAACAATTCTTTATCTTGAATAAGCGCAGGGTAAATGGTACCATCAAAATCTTTGCACTTATAAAAGGCAGTATACGGCTTAACCCTTTAAAGACAGCATGTCGCTCAAAGGTGTTATTTGCCCTCGTGTTGCACAAAAGCAGCCCTGGAGAGCAACTTGCCAGTGCTGCATTGATATGCATCATACCGACCCTTCATAGTGTGTCAACCCAAAAAGGTTGGCATGATGTAGGGATGCAGCCCTGGAGAGTTACTCACTAGGGTTGCATTTATGCATCATGACCAAGGAGGTCAAAGGGCATGACGCATTAAAGCACTGATAGCTCCAATTTGGAGGAAATTTTATGATTAAGTTTACTTTGCTAAATAATAGTTGAAGGGAATGCCTTTGGGTATGAGTCGTTGTAAATGTCTTTAAGGCTGTACCCGTCTGAACCACACATATTAATTCTAAAGATATTTTGCCTAAGCTAAGCTATAACTGCTACTGATATGGCTTGTCCTCTCTCTGGCTTTATTTATGCCTAAAAGAGCTCCCAATAAGGCCTCAATTGATGCTACTAGATATATCCCCCATGTTTTATAACTGACTCTACAGCCTACAAAAAGCTACATAAAGCTACCTCCTTACCAGGGTACATCCAACACGTATTGACTGCTGTCTGCCTGGGGGTGGTAGGGAAGTGAACCATTCTGAATTAGAACATGGCGCCACCTGAGCAGATTACCTCTCTGTATGTATACAGCCATCTTCAACCCCTGATGTCTAATGTATGATAACTTGTACAACTAGGTTTGAGTCAAGACCAAGAATGTGTTGCTAGAATGACGCCTCTGGTTCAGATTTGAACACCTCAGAGAGGGAATTCCTCTGGTGCTCTATGCCTCAGAATGGTGAGTGGGGGAATGAAGTGAGGGAGGTTAATTAAAATCTTGGCCCAGGCTTGGAGGCAGGTGAACCAATGGTGTCAGGGGGGAGGGGATGTAGGAGGGGGTTGTGGGGGGTGTAGGAGGGGGGAGCCAATCAATCATTGTTTTCTCACGTCCCCTACAGTTACCATAGTAACCACCCAAGCGGCGTTCCTAAGTGGCCTCGGCATCGAGCACTGCGGCCAGCGGCAGAAAGCGGAACCGGCTGTTGGAGTATATCGATCTGTGCCTACAACATTTCACAAAGAGAGAGGAATTTTAGTACGACTACCTCCCTCCCCCTTATACATGCAAACAGGCAGTACCGACATTAGGCCCTTTTGATCTTAGAGAACTTAACCCTTTAAGGGCAGCCTGATGCTATAATGCATTATGTATATTCCTTTTGTGATCATGGTGCATGAATGAAGCCCTGGTGGGTTACTCGCCAGCGTTGCATGAATGTATCATGGAGGCCCTACAAGGGTGATACACTCCCTATGGTACAGTATGATGCATTGATGCAGTGCCAGTGAATTGATCGTGGGTACTACGTTGGCACATCATGTTGGCAAGTATATATCCAGCCTTGACCATGAACCAGGCTCTCTGCAACGTAATGTGGCCCTTTAAGGGTTAACTCTTTAAGGACAGCATGTTGTTAAAAGATTACATTGGTCGTCATGATGCACCAAATGCAGCCCTGGCAAGGAAGTTGCTGGTGCTACATTGCTCATGTGGACCCTTAGGGAGTCTCTCATCCCCATAGGATTGGCATGATGCTTGAAAAATGCAGCACTGGCGAGTTACTCACCAGGGCTGCATTCATGCATCATGAAGACCAAGGGCATGGTGTATTAATGCATTATGCCGCCCTTTGAGATTAAAGACATTAAAAGGCGGAGGCATGAAATGAGACATCCATGTCGTCTTTGAAGAGTAAAAATGGGGATATACATCATCTTAAGGCTTTGATGGGAAGCGATGCCATTGCTGCCAATTTGATTTATAAAAAGTAGGGCTTTGATATAAACGATGAAGATATTTGTCAAGATTATACATGCAATTAGATATCCAGCACAGCAGTGGTGCGTTATGAAGACCCTTTGGAGGTGGATCAACCCCGTAGGGTCAGCATGATGCTTGAATGCAGCACTGGTGAATCACTAACCAGGGCTGCATTCATGCATCATGCTGGCAATGGGCTTAGCACTGTATCACTTTTAGGAGCACATAGTGCATTAATGCACCATGTCATTGGTCGTCATGATGCATAGATGTAGCCCTTGCGAGTGACTCACCAGTCTCTATGGGGTTGATACACTCCCAAATCGTCGACATGATGCACCAAAGCAGCAGCAGCAAGTGACTCGCTGGGGCTGTATCGGTGCACCATGCCAACAACTGTTGTTTTTAAGCGACATGCCATACTGAGGCTTTAAAGGGGCATTCTCACCACTCACACTTAACCACATAATAGATTGGAATAGTACTTGAATTTTGAGTGGGATACGCTCAGTGATTATGTCTCTTTAAGTATTATGCTATCCTTAAAGGGTCAAATAAAATCTGGCATGTGGGTAATATAGCTATATAACATGGCTTGAATGTAGATTCTGTACATTGACTATCCCATTGGGCACAAAATTCAGTTCAACATTAAATCAATCAAGATTGAATCAACATTAACAACCAGTTATCAATGTTGATTCAATGTTGATTCAATGTTCTGTGCTGGCCTGCACATATTGCGTGATAAAACCAAACCTTGTCTGTACTAAAATTCATCCATCACATTTACATCCAATTCACATCAAACTTAAATCAAACCTCACAAAACCCGCCCGGCAGATGGTGGGAACACGATACACCAAACACCCGCATGACAAATAAATGAGAAAACTGAGCGGAAATCCGAGAAATTGAAGATGAGGATGATTTTTGTTGGAAATATTAGAAAATGAGATGGCCGTGGTCTTATTGGGAAAGACAGTGGTTGACAATCACGAGAAGTAAGCAGATTTAGCATAATAAAAGTAATCTTATGATCAGTATTTGGTAGATATTTTCATACAATCTAACCTATTCAGCACTCCATTTATAATATGACTCAAAATTTGCCTAAATAAGTAGGTCATATTGTGCCATGAATGTCATGGTACGCCATGGTGAAATTCTTCTAACAAAAAAAGATAATATTGAGTAATTTTCTGCAAGTCATGACCATGAGAAGCATGTTCTAGTACAGTTATGGCTATTGCAGTGCAAGAGCCTGCATGGGGGGGGGGTCTCATACCGTGACATGCTTTTACAGATTGGACCAAGGGAAACATTTTATCAAAGTCTACATAAGAAAAAAAGGACAACCCTAGATTTTTCATTCAATTTTGAAAATTATTATCATTTTAGACTAAACCAGCCCCTTCGGGGGCCGGGATTGTGTAATGTACCTCAGTCATATCCGTAGCTTTAGGCCTACCCACATGCCTACTGCCTTCGTTCTTGTTTCCTGCCCCTTCCCCTAATATATAGCCACCCCCCCCCCCCCCGTCCCCATCCCTGCCAAAACACACACGCACACGTAAGCACTGAGGGCGGGAAGCTGGCAGGGCCGGCGTCCCTGCGCCCCAGATAGGGCCTTGGTGACATCACCATAGTTACGGGCGTCCCTGCCCACCTAACCACCGCCACTCTCCCAGCAGATTCTTATGGAGCGGTCCCGACTCAAAAGTTTAACGTTGATTCTTTCAATAATTTGAATGTTTCAGAAGGCTATACTTATAGGACAAGAATAACTGAGTATATTACTATGAACTTTCATATTATAGGACCACCAATAGGCTATAGATAAGTTATTTCAGCACTCTTTCATTGGTGAAAAAAATGGCGGACTTGTGTGAGATTTTCTGTGTCTTGTTGCTACATCCAATGTGCGAGAGTATTTCCATCATTTATTAAGTTTTTCTTTAGAATACAATGGATTTCCCGGAATCATTATGATAGAGAGAAGGAGTTTAAGATATAATGGGCCCATAATATTCATAAAGTTGAATTGGAAAGAAAAATCGAGTTAGCTTTGAAAAAACTACATAATTTCATCTAGCCTATTTTGGTTTATCTGTTCCCGGCGAGCTCTCAATGCTATTTCAATGGGTGTATTCGCTGGTGACAACTAATGCCGTTTTATATATAGGGGAATGAAATCCGATCTAACCACTTTAGATTTTCAGACCATGTGACCTGAGACACACCTACTAATTATTGGCACCTATTTCGTGATTTTTGACCATTTAGGACTGGTTCTAGCAGTGCCATACCCAGATACCCAAGCCGCAGCGTTAGTTGAAGCAGTCTGAATCATTGATAGCATGATGTTTCCTTGGATACCCCATGATAGATAAGCCCACAGTGGTTGCCATGGTAACCCGGTGACAGTGCTTGCGGTGAGCTCCCTCGGGTGTCGTTCATATCTACTTCAATTATGAGCGGAGGGCCCTGACACAACCCTTTGAACTTTACGCCTTTGCGATGATTCCCTCCTCCTTGGATGGAATCGGGTCACTTTAAGCAAACCGTACCATTATATAACTCCATACAACAAATATATGACATTCACAACCTATGTGCTAAAACATTGACCTCTTGAGTCTATATTAAATCACAGGTTATTTTGCAGCAGGTGGAAATATCCCTGAGCTGTCCATCCATCAGACTGAAGTGACTAACCCTGTCAGCGCGGCATGATGCCTTGAGTGCCATGGTCACCGATCGGCATGATGCACTCATGCAGCACTGGTGAGGCATGCACAGTGCTGCATGAGTGCATCATGATAATGCTATGGGAGTGTATCATCCCAGTCAGGTCATTAATGCAGCACTGGTTAGTTACTCACATGGGATTCATCCATGCATCATGACAGAAAAGGGGCATACCATTTTCAAGCAGCCTGTTGCCCACTAAGGACTAAAGGGATTTGTCCTGAACGTGAATGATGTGCACGACCCAGGGCGGGCGATGACGTCACAGGTCATCCAAGATGGCCGCCGTCATGATGACGACAGCCGGGGTTGTGGTCTGAGATCAGAAGATGCTGACTTCTCTACACTCTCCATACAGATGTTTAGGGACTGGCCTCAGGTTAAACACAAGGAGAATCTGTCCGGAGAGTGTAATGACCTGGATGTGTATCGGGGATTGACCATAATGGGATACTGACCGGTTTACGATATTTGTCAGATTTACGACAACAATACTGATTCACCCCTATCACTCAGCAGCCCTGCAAGGGCTGTATAGTACTGAATGCAACATGCCTTTTAGCAGTATTTTTGAGTTTATAACGTTTCTTTATTTCCACTTGGTGATATTCTAAAGAAAACGATACAATCAAATGGGTATGTGAACCCATAATGTCTAATACATATGCTTAAGTGTATAATATGAATATGGTATACATTCAACCGGTTACATACTGGTAATCAGGAGATATCACATCATATATATAAGTCAAGCAACATATTCTTTTTAAATAATAAGATGGTAACATATATCATATCATCAGTTATAACAAGTACAATGGTCTAGCATGGAGAACCTGACTGCCAACATAGCTGGTTGGTTTGTATATGTGCATAGTTTTAAGCCCTGAGTACAATAATTATATGAATTATGAAAAAAACACAGTTTATGAATTAGGAAGAGCAACAGAGTATACAGATCTGTAACGCATGTTTTTTTACATCTGCTTACAATACAGTGTTACTAAATAATTGTTGTGTGTCAGCTTTTCTATCTGCACCAACAGAGCATATGGCTCAAATTCCTTAGTTTTATGGCTACCAAGAGACATTCAGTGTGCATAATAAGGTAGTATACAATATCAATAGTCAGAATCCCAGCGTGACATTCAAAGGGTTTAGGTTACACAAATATAACCAACAATGCAAATCTGTAGCCGTATACAGGAAATTATAGCATAACATGCAAATGAAATGGTACACATTATACCGGGAAGCAAACGCGAGCAAGCATGACAGTGAAAGGGCTTTACAGGGCCATGTATACCTTGAACACCCTATTAGGTTGAACTAGGAATTCATTTTGGCTAAGAAAAGGCGCTGGACAATAAGCTTTGCTTTAGCTTTAAACTGGTTTTTGTCCTGCAGCAACCGACACGAGGCATCCAGATTATTCCATAGACTAATACCCCGATACAGGGGGCTCTTTCTATAAGTAGCACTGGCAGAGTGAGGGTAGACTAGGAGTCCAGTATTGGTGGATCTAGTCACTCTCCCAGAGCTGTAAGGCTGCTGGAATCTTAGACCTAGTTCTTTCGAATCATGCACATTTTCATACATGTATTTATGAATTAGTAGCAGGAGTTGCATATCATAGCGTACACTTAAATAGTCGATTGCAGCATCATTATGTAAATCTACTATGTGGTAGCGTCTTTGTACATTTAGGCTTACGCGCAGACAACGATTCTGTACTTGTTGCAGTCTCTTATGCTGTGTAAGAGTAACCCCATTAAATAGGTAACCACAGTACTCTAGTACAGGCAAAATTGTTTGTTTGTAGACTAAAGTAGCAGTATTCCTAGACATTTTGCGTCTCATGTTGCATAACATGTAGCATCTATTAGATGCACTACTAACATTTTTACTGATGGTAGACTTTAGGGTTATATTATCATCCAATATAATGCCAAGGTATTCATAGCTAGTACATGTGCTTAGTGTTACGCCTCCCATTTTAATGATGGGGGAGTGTGTCTGTGAAATCACGGGGTTAAACAGTTCTATCTGGGTTTTGCCAGTATGTATACATAGACCACTAGAGCTGAACCAGTTATAAACCTTTGTGGCATCTGCCTGTAGTCTACCCTCAGCAATATGTAGATTACGGGATGAGGTGTAAAATACCACATCATCTGCATACATTATTATCTTAGAATTTTCTATTACATCCGGTAGGTTATTTACATAGCAGATGAATAACAGAGGGCCTAAAATAGACCCTTGGGGTACACCAAAGGAAATGGGGAGAGTATCAGAAGTAGTGCCATTGCAAGTTACTCGTTGGCTTCTATCACCAAGGTAGGCATAGAGCCAGTCAGTGTATAGAGAGGGTAGACCCAGGGCTTGCATTCGAGAGATTAGTTCCGAGTGGTGTATACTATCGAACGCCTTTTTGACGTCCAAAAAACAAGCCAAAAGGTATTCTCCCTTCTCTCTTGCTAGATATACATCATTTATGAATCTAAATACTGCATCGTTAGTGCCACGTGAGGACCGAAAGCCATATTGACATTTATGTAGTACACCACGAGACTCTAGATCATTATAAATTCGTTCATATATAATGCGCTCCATTATTTTGCTTGGAGTCGGTAGGAGCGATATAGGCCTCCAATTTCCTATATTAGCTAGATTGCCTGATTTAGGGAGGGGAATTACTTTTGCACAGGCCCATTGTTTAGGGAATGCAATTGTGTGCAAACCAAGGTTTATAATAGTGGTCAACTGGGGTGCTAATATAAGCAGGGGATCTTTAAGCACTGATGCACTTATATCATCCATGCCGCTGGACTTGTGGACTTCGATTGCTCGCACTAATTTGAGAACCGTGCATTGATGCAGCCCTGACAAGTAATTCATATGCAAGTTAGGCCTATATGCAAGAATTTATGATACTTGGAATATTTGACTACTCTTACAGAAGTTGCAAGGTTACATATAATGCAAAACCAGGATTTATGAATATGTCTCAAAGCTAAGATAAGACATGAATAGATTAGATGACTTTATGCCAGATGTGAGGTGCCAATGCTGGAGGCAAGGAGGAAGGAACTGCTTGTTTCTCTAATGTACAGGAAGGCTCAGAAACAAAGGCTTGCTCTACAGGAATGGTATACATGCAGAAATAAAAGGACAAGGCAAGACGAGAAAATAGCAAGAAGGTATAGATTTTAATCGCTCACAGAAAGTCCATTGTATAGAGTCATAAAAGTTTTGAATGAGAGTGTTGAATCACACTCAGGGGTCCATGCCAACCCTTTGGGATGAAGCAATGCAGTACTGGTGATTTAAGTGCTGGGGCTGCTTTTGTGCATTATGACTCAAATCTAACAGTGAACCTGGGGGTAGCATCCACCTCTTGAGGATTAAAGGGAGTGGTCATTCTGGGCAACAGGGGGTCGGTGGATTTTTGTACAAGTCTGCAAACATTTATTTGGTTTCCCAGACAAAGGGGTCTAAAATCCCTGCCCCCTCCCCCCTCTTTATTGCTGTCGACCCTTTTTAGCTATAGTAGTGTGCAGGTTTCTTTGCTAAAGAGGGGTAAAACCCATATTTGATTCCTCAACCATAAATCCATCCCCCCCCCCTCCCATGTGAAAAAGGCCAACTCCCCCAGCAGAGATATCGATGTGATTTGTAGGAGTGTCCACCCCCAGCTTCCACACCCATCTACACTTCCCTTTTACGTAAATGACATTAGATATGCGTAGATTATTACTCATGCAGAATGAACGAGCTGAGGACTCAATATAATTAAGAGGACAATTTGTCGGCCATGATGGATCGGTTTGCATTGTGTCCACAGGGGGTGTCGCTAGTCAGCTTTATGGAAATAGATCCCCGCATTACGCATCATTCCCGACTGGAGCATGTCTGGATGGCACTTAGTACCGTTAGTGTACTGATATTTTGAATGGGAAGAGTATCAATATGATTTAGTGATTTGTTTGTAATCAATTATTTTTTCAAAGTAAATGACTTGTAAATCCATCAAGCATCAACATATCGCCCTCTTATGGCAACCTGTTGTGCATTTTTCTTTATAGGTCAGCAATATTTAACACCTTCTATATTTTTTCATCCGGCTTGTTGAACAAAATATCAGTTTATGTGAAGTAAGCACTGTAGTTTTGTTGTTGCTCTGGTTGGGCTAAGTACAGCAGGTTGTTAGAATAACAAGCAAAATCCAGCTGCCCTGCTTGAAATATTTCTACAAATGTGAAGCATTCAATTTGTCCAAACTTATAATATAAGACATAATATATACATATTATAATATGATAATGTCATATGAACATATCATGTTACAATATGATATAAAATATCAAGGAAATATATTTAATTTGTCTATTTCCTGTTGTTGTAGGTGAGGCGTCCCTTCAGTCTGACCCTGGTGTCCACTTGGTTGTAAGTAGAACAAAGTACACCCTATATATAGCTAGTATTGCATGGTGGTGCGCCCCATGCATGACCCCACCATGTAATACAAGCTTTATTACACGACCAGAAGACAATTTTCTACCCCCCTACCGTATTTTCTTCTTAAATCGGCAAGTTTGTATCTTAAATCGGCGAGTTTTCTTCTTAAATCGTCGAGTTTTCTTCTTAAATCGGCGAGAGGTTTGTTTACATTGCCGCTATTGATCTATGACGTGACCACTGTGCTGGCTTCTGATTAGTCTAGAGCAGAAAAAAGCGTACCACACGGCTGGTTGGTACGCAGAAACGTACCACACCCCACAGTGGTACGTTTTTCCTTCTCTATTCTTACATAGGATCGTACCAATAACTTTAGGTCCTGTAATAAATGCAGCATACTGCTTTAATGTACTACTGTACCATCCAGACAATGCCCCTGGTATAGATAGAGCAGCTGTCTTATATAAACACACATTTTCGCGACGGAATGATGTGCTATTTTGTTGTCGCTATGCACAAATGCATTCATACTATTCTCTCTTTAATATGAAATATGCTGGAAATAGGCCGTTATTGCTATAAACAGCCTTCAATGAATAATAGCTGATGCAATAATCTCCCCTAGAGCATGCCGCCATAAATAATTGATATAAGAGAAGGCTCTCAGTGACTATAAACAGACAATAATGTGGTTGGAGCTGAGGTGCAGGGTGTCTATTCATGGACAGGCCTCTGGTGGTTATAGGGGGTGGTTATAGATCTGGGACCTATTGCTAAACACTGTTCACCATCTTAAGGCTGATTTGTCTTATTGGTAGGGGTGAGAATTACCTCAAACCCGATCTGTATGCCACAGCGTGGAATACTACTGATACCACCTGTTAGTCAAAGCCTGCAATAGCAATATAGCAATATATAAAATGACCCTGGCCAAAGGACCAGCTGTAATATGTGCCAACATTGACATCAAGGTTTGAAAGAAGCTATGTAAAAGAGAAGATATGTGAAAGAGTATAGTTATATGTCCTCAGGTAGTGGGCAGCATATTCCCGAAATTCAGCTCAGTTTTCTTTTGATACCAAACATGGCTATATAGGGTGCGGCTTATACCGGTGTTGTTGTTTTATATGAGTGCAGTACTAAATTAACAGTTTTCAGACTCTCTCTGCGGCTTATATGATTTATCAAAGTTAGGGGTGCGGTTTATACATGAATTAGGCTTATAAGCGAGAATTTACGGTAGTTCTTAGACCTGCCACATGGGGGCAGCAGAGTGCTGACTCACGTGACCCGCTGGTACCCTACACACCCGTCATTAACTTCTCATCAACACGCCCAGCACCAGCGACACACACACACGTGTTTCCGGCCACAGCTCATTTACATATTCCCCCATTATCACCCACTGTTATTTCCCTCCCTCCCGTGTGGGAGAGCGTCCTTTCCTATCTCTGAGAGAGGAGAGTTCCTCTCCCCTGGGTGCCGTAGTGAGCACGCATGGAGTGCTCTCTCAGTCCACTCTCCATGAAGGGGGCCCTTGGTGGTTGGGGGGAGGGGGTTCACCATGTTGCATGCGGATTTTAAGAAAGGCCCATGTCCTACTGTTAACATAGATCACATGTATACATTATCATGTATTTGCTAAAATAATTTCCTGTCTATTTATTAAATACGCGAATTTTGTAATACTGTAGCTGTATTTATACAATATTTTGGCAAATCTTCCTTCCCGCGTAATTTGTGAAGATATGTTCAGCACAAAATAAAATATGTTTCCAAGAGTGCTGTGTCTGTTGCATTTCATTTCTCCCATTATTTTTCACGAAGACCGAAAATGCTGATGTCGTCGTGTGGAATTTAGGGGTCTAGCGCCACATAAGCAGAGAGTGTACACGACTAACAAGACAATACTTCACCATGCAAGGAAATCTCCTCTACAACCAGATTCCCAGCATACCCAGCAAAGTCTAGTTCTTAGATGCAGAGACTCTGCTGGGAGAGTGGGTGTGAATAGACCATTAAAGTGACCCAATTTCACCAAATCTCGCCATCTCTCACATAATATCGCGTGAGGAGGGAATATGGCTGTTATCAAGGAGCTAGAGCCCTTGTTCCTGATAACGCTCTATCTTGATGTTCCCACTCCCCACGTGGAACTCTTTAATTAAGTGCGTTTTTATATTTATATAGGGTTGTAATGGGGTAGTTTGTGGAGGCAGCCATCTTGTCTCCTAAAGGTGCTATCTTGTCCCCCGAAGTAGATTATGCTGGTTCCTGCAGGCAAGAGTCCCCTTCTTGCCAATGGTCGGATGAGGTACTAGATTGTGGGAATATGCAAAATACGAAATGGCACTGCATTTACCAGTTATGTTGTATTTCCCTTCTCTACCACTGCTACTGGCACCATGGCGCTGCAGTCTACCCAGCCTGGGCCAGCGGCCATCCTACCAGTGGGACAGCTAATTTATTCACCCCTTTGATCTAAATTAGAATCTGTCTGTACTTGGATGTGTATTGACCAATACACACCATTTGTGCCACCAATCTGCCATAAGTTGGCATTCACTGAGGAAATGCTCAGACCCAGAATAATATGAGCGTCAGCCTGACACTGGCTACTGTAAATGTATTTTATTTTGCTCTGTACATATTTTCGTGGATTTCACAGGTTTTAAAATCTGTACAGAGCGAAAATTTATGCAATATAGCTATATAACTGTAATATTTCAACATCAGTGAATTCAAATCCCAGCGAAATTGTTTTTCAAAGCAAATTCGCAAAAATATGTTCCAGTGAAAATTTTTACGTTTCAGTCACCAAAACACACACCTACAAGGCTCAGACATCTTAGCGAGGGTCAGGTATTGCTGGGGTCACTCAAATAGCTCGAAAGTCTGGCCATGTTGAACACTCTTGCCAGAGCCTGGCAGTGCTGCACCCTAGGGAGTCTCTCCTTCAGCCTCCAAGAGTCCAGCATTGTTAGACTCTGGGAAGAAGGTCCAGCATTGTTAGACTCTGGGAAGAAGGTCCAGCATTGCCAGGCTCTCAAGCCATTTCGGGTGTGTCTAGCTTGTAATTGAAGTTACAGCATAGCCTGACCCTCTCAGGCTAAGTGGGTAAGTACAGCGTTCCCTGACCCTGGGTACTTTTGGCGACATAGCCTGACGCTCATATATTTCCCAGTGCATACACAGCATAGAGAATGGATCAGTGTTGGTATGGGAGTCTGAGACTGCAGTCTACCAGTTGGACCCCTATACCCTGAGCCCAACACTATGGGAATAGTCAGGGTGCATAGTGATAGAAATAAAACTTAAAAGAGAACCTTTAATTACAAAATCAATCATTAGAGGTTTTTTGCAGCTGCTGGAAAGCAGATAAAGTGATATACACATCATATAGGTGCTATAAAAACCTGCACTATTCTATGCATATAGATGTGTTGATTAGCCCACATAGGCGCAATGCTGTGGGGTGGTGGGTAGAGGGAGGCGTAGACTGATAGAGTATATTCTTAACGCTTTAACTATGGCATGTTGCTAAAATATGACAGTTGTTTTCATACTGCCCCAATGCAGCCGCAACGAGTAACTCGCCGTTGCTGCATTGGTGCATTGTGACGATCCTTTGGGAGGGTCGCAACCCTTAGGGTCGACATGATGATTGAATGTACACTGTTAGAAGTAAGTAGTGTTCCTGTACACCAATTACTGGGGGCAGCTTTGGTTCCAGTAGATTGTGCTGTAGAGCTACAGCAAGTGAGCTTTTGTATATTTACAGCACTATGTACTGTATAGGGACAGCAGAATATTCTGTTACTGTACAGCAAAACTGATTGTAAATCATAGTCTTAAGGTCCTGGGTTCACCTCCAAGTGCTGGTGATATTTTTAACCATCCATGTTAGGGAAAACCAAATTTTAGGTGGATGTAGGTGAAACAAGAGAAGTGGCCTCACCAAGAATTGAAACTCGACACCTGTGGTGTTGGAGACAGGCGCTGATCCGTTGCGCCACAGAGCCGGTGTTACAAACATTCATTTTGCGATATATCTCTACTCCACTTCTCAACTGATAAATAATAATTTGTAAAGGTCTGGGGTTCGCCTCCCAGTGCTCGTGATATTTTTAATCATACATGTGAGGGAAAAACAAATTTTAGGTGGATGTAGGTGAAACAAGAGAAGTGGCTCCACCAAGGATTGAACTCACCACCTGTGGTGATGGAGACGGGCCCTCATCCATTGCGCCACAGAGCCAGTGTTACAAATGGTCATATTGGGATATAAGCTACCTCAGCCATGTCTGTATTAAATGAGCTACAGCCTTGTTGCTAAAGACCCCTGATGAGAGGTGGCTAGACCTAGGATCGATCCCACGACCTCTTGTGTACATATTACAGGGAAAAGTACTGTAGATCTACAAGTCACTACTGTAACCTGCATCTACAGTAACAGAATTGTACATGTACAGTAGAATTTGCTGTATTATTATTTACAGCTAAAGTACTGTACATTTACAGCAGATTTTGCTGTTTAAGAACAACAACTTTTTACAGTGTAGCCCTGGCAAGTTACTTGCAAGGGCTGCATTCATCCATCATGACGACCAGGGGCTTGTTGCATGTATACATTATGTCGTCCTCAAAGGGCTAACCTGGGGTTGACAAGCCTCCTTCCAGAAGGATATATACACAGGCACCAATATCAGCTTAATAGCAGTCTCAAAGGGCAGGTGTAGTCAGAAATGGATACATATTAATTTTACTATTGTGAGGGGAGCGAAAACCCTCCCATAATGTGCGGAAAACCGATAATTGGGAAGTAGAATATTAGCAACAGCGTGCAAAAATCTTTCTTGATAACCCTTATATACAGTACCTGATCTACACTGTCTAGTGTTGTAGCCCTAGACTTGCTCAAGTCTTTGATTTTAAATAATGACAAAAACGGACCTTTTCTATAATCTACCTTTCTTCAAATGTAGGAACAGCTAGGGGTGGGGGGTCGGAGATGGGGGGTAGCGGGTGGCGGAGTAGGAGCCCTCGTTGACGCAGGCAAGTCTATTGTAGCCCCTCAGTTGCAAGGTTGTATTGTAAGTAGTGTATGGAAATGTCACTATTCACCAGGCATCGTTTGAACGCTTATTTCATAAACCTACTGCTATGTGTTTTTACAGTGTAGGCCTATGTGTATTTCATCCAGTTCATTGACCACATGTATAGATGCCTACTCATCAAGAAGGGTGACATAGTACTCAACGTGGGTTTAACATATAACATAAAGGTGACCATAAATGCCCCATTTAGTGTATGGAAATGTCACTATTCACCAGGCATTGTTTGAATGCCTACTCCATGAACCTACTGCTATGTGTTATTACTGTGTATCTATCACTATCAGTCACTGTATTAACCACATGTATGAACACCTGCTCTCACGGAGAAGAGTCAAATTGTCCACCCTGTCTTAACTTGAAATGATTTTTGAGTTTGCTGTCCTCAACATTGTGCCTCTACCTGGGTAGAATTCGACACATGGGACACGGCGACACGGCCCTTTTAAAAATCGACAGACACAGGCATTTTCATAATGCCCCAGTATATTCTACATACATAAAAATCGACACGATGACTCGGCCCTCCTAGCTTAGAATCGACACGGCGACATAGTCAAATCTGAGGGTACCCATGTAGAGGCTAAACATTGCCAGTGCCATGTCTCCTCTATAGCTAGATTCCATTATTATTGATATAGGCTACAAGTACATTGTATATACAAAGAATCATATTTAAACATGACATCTTTAGTCAAGATTGCATGCATTTACCCTACATCCATGCTAGTCTATCTCGCTGAAACACGCTATAGTCGTGCTGCGTTGGAACCTCTCTCTCTCTCCCTTCCATGCAGGCTTCCCCATAGCGGGGTAAGTAGTATAAGGAATTGGCCATTTCTGTCAGGCCCTATATGAAGCGTATCATTCCCTCCTCACACACACACCCTCAGCACACACCCCAGCCTTCTTATCGCCACAGACCCTGCAGATGCCGCTATAGGGTAGATTCACCTGCAGTCGGACACATGCCTTGTGACGGAAACATTGATTTTGTGGATATCCAAGCAGTTTAAGCCCTTTATTTGTGAATAATGGTAACATTTAGGTGTCACTTTACCCGCAAGAAATCAGCAATATAAAGGTCATCACAGGAGTAATTGGAAATAACAGTGTCAGTATGTGACCAACTCATGGTGAACCTACCCTACAGGCTGTTGTGTGTGGCCCTGGGTATCGGGGTATGGAGGTAGGCAGGGTGACCGGGCGTGGGAAACTGTGTCAACTACCCTACTGTGTGGGTGGGTGGGTGGGTGGGTGAGTGAGGGCGGGGGTGTGAGGGGGTTGGAGGGTGATGGGGAATTTGGGCGGGGGTGGGGGGGGGGGTAGTGTTTATTGTGCCGTGCGTCCACACGAGCCACTATCGGAATGTGAATGGGGCCCATGGCACCCCCTGCCCCCCACCCCCTCACCCCCCACTTCAGCCCAACCTCTGGTCTGCTGGTGTAACTGGGAGAGAAGTACTATAATATCATAAGGACTGGGCCTACTAGGGTAAATAACTATACATGCTAGAGGGTGGGCAGAGACAAGACATAAACATATCAGGGAAAGATAAAGAGCTGAGAGAGAGAGAGAGAGAAAGAGAGATCGAAAGAGATATCAAAAGAGAGATCGAAGGAGAGTGAGACAGAGAGAGGCAGGGGAAGAGAGGGAGAAATATACATACATATAAAGCTCGAGAGGCAGAGATAGATAGAGAGCTGATGTCAGAGGCTAGTGCTATGGGGTCTGCAAGGAAAAGACATAGAGGGACAGACAGAGAGCCAGGACATGTTTATTTTACTGATAATTTAGGACCAAACAGAGACTAAATGTCCCTGGACACTCACCAGCAGGCCCACCTCTTTACCCGCACACCCGGCTCCCTGAGGGCTGGGTCGGCCTGACAGGCACTAAGCGTGTGGTGGCGGTGTGGGACTTAGTGGGACGGATCTACATCTACCTCCTACATCCAGACCCGAATCTCAATCACCCCACCGCTCTGTGGACCGGGCAATATCCCAGCAGATTCTCTCATCTAGTTGTACTGGCACTACTTCCTTCTCTGCCAAAATGTGGCGGATCACCCTAGAAATCTGTCTACGCCATGCTTTTTAAATATGCATTTATACAAGTATTAATCAAATCAAATATTTATAGCAATGTATGGACAAATTTTACTTAAAATTAGGGAAAGATTGGCCTGGGTTTTATGGTCAAAATCAAGATTTATTCCTAGGAACTTTTTTTTTTGTGTGTGGCGACTGCAGTTTTTGTTGGGGATAGGGAATCGGAAAAGTAGTACTGATTTCCTCCCTTCTTCCACAAAAGATTTCCTGCAGTGTAGGCCTTTTTGGCAGAGTATTATTTGAGACTGGGAGAGTGCTCTGCTATCCAGACCCGAATCTCAATCACCCCACCGCTCTGTGGTCCGGGGACCAGACCCGGGGGGGGGGGGGCACTTAGTATATTTTGTATACACATGTGTGCGGCTGGGAAGGGTACTTTTTCTACAAAATTGCCCTAACAAGGGTCCACTTTTCAAAGAAAAATCGCCCTAACAAGGGTCCACTTTCATGAAAATCGCCCCAACAAGGGTCTACTTTTCACAAAAATCTCCGAGTTTTCGCCAAGATTTGCCCGTTTTCAGAAAAAATGTCGCAGTTTTCAACAAAATTCTTTGCAAGAGGGTCATTTTTTCAGCAGATTTACACAAACATAGTATATTCTATTGTTTTTTTTACCGAAACCTAGGCATTTTTGGCCGAAAATGCCCTAACAAGGGTAAATTTTTGGCATCAAAATCTACCTTTTATCGCTTTTTTACTGAAACCTAGGCACTTTTGACCGAAAATGCCCTAACAAGGGTAACTTTTCGGCATCAAAATCGCCCTAACAAGGGTAAGGGTTGTCAGAGGTCCAGCCGCACACCCCTGTCAAAAAAAATTCAAATGCCCCCCCCAATCTCCAGGTGGCAGATATTTTGCCTCAAACACTCTCTGTATCTCTGCGCCAACCTGCCTCATCACATCGCTCATGGACAGATTATGTCCACTTTGATTAACATTGGTCTCATCTTTCACTTATGTCTGATTTGATTTAAATATTCAAATAGATTTAAAAAGAAGAAATCATGTGATTTACATCAGTGTTAGATGTTATTCAAGGGTAGAAAAAATAACAATCCTGGGGACTATTTTTTGTGGAGTCATACTGGCAGAAGGACAGGAAAGCAGAAAAGTAGTACTGTTTCCCACCTTTTCCACAGAAAACTTGTCAAGTCCGTACGTTGGGGCAGAGGAGAGGTCATGAGACTCTGGCGTGTGAGATTGGGGAGGGGGGTGCCCCTCCTGTCTCTCTGCTCGCTGCACAGTCTATTGTACTGCCTTCCTCTGCCCTGGGGGACTGACGAGTGTGGTGGTTGGGAGGGGGGGGGGGTCTGCACAGTATTATGCATCGATGACGGTGAGTGACATGGGGATTCTGGTTTTAATCTGTCTTTGTGTCCTGGAATTGTTATTATGTCTTTGTCCTTTATATTAGTTTTTTTCCTGTTTTCTTTCTGTTAGTGGGGATCTTTTGGTTGTCATACATTGTGCGGACTGAATTCCAAATGCCTGATATTTTCCAATAGGCCGAAAAAATCATCTACCTATATGTATCTATAGGGCTGCAGCAGCTTGGCCATCAGATGTGATTTAATTTGAATGATTACTAAAAGCCACAGCATGTTTTTTAATGTTGATGGGACCCTAGGAACCATGAAAAGTGACGTTGTGGTCGTGATATCTCGTGCAGGCTATATAAAAAAATGGCCATTGATTATACATATTTTCTGTTATGCTGGTAAAAGCAAAATAATATTAATTTTGTCTTCCACTCAATGAGAAAGATTCAACACCCACTATAAAAAACATAGAAACATAATTTGAAGTTCTACATGTGTTCCTGAAGTCAGGGAATTCAGATTCATGATTTATGAGAACGTAGGTGGCAGCCATCTTGAATTTTTAATGAGGTCGGGCAGTGAATATCTGAATCTTTTTTAAAATGTGGTTTCCAATTGTTATCATCATGCAGGACCATTTTATGGTTCAGGAAACCTATGTTTGATATAATGAAGTGATAAAACTTGAAACTTAGCATGATGTATGCGACAGCCATTTTGAATAATTAATGATATTGATGGCATAATGTACCAAATCAGACTGACAGTTATGAACTATCTGATCCTCAAAATAGGAACACAATTAATGTTGAAATGCTGCATTTCTTGGTTCAAGACATTGAGATTCATTATTCATTAGAAGCTATATAAGTGGCAGCCATCTTGGATTTTAAATGAGGTTGGGTGCTGGAAGATCTGCTTTTTGTAAATACATGCCGTTTTGGGGTCAGATGCGCCAAATGGTAGAAAACAGGAAAGATTCCGGCTATAAGATTCATACTCAAACCTCACCATGCCTTCATCAAAATAGTCAGATACCTTCATATATAATGAGACCCAAAGAGACCATTTTAAGTCATATTGTTATGATTATAGGGGTGTTAGTCCCTCTGGGGAGATGGTTCATCCTTGGTAAAATAACGATAAATCAGCTATTTTGAAGGTGTTTGCTCCATACAATCAAGTCCCTATACTCCTTGACATTAACATGAGACCTATCAGGCACAGCGTGAACCCTTCTAGAGGGTAAGGGACATAGTAGTTTCTGTTAACTACCCCCACCTCACCCCACTGAAAGCTATGGAATAAGCCTCCCCCTGCCTCCATATTACATAGTACGACAGAATGACGGGATCTTCCAACATTCTCAAGCCTGACATGTCTTGGGAGTAAGACAGTGCTGTGGTTAAAAGATGTGTATGGGGTATGAAGAGGCCAAGAGCCCCCCATGCCCAACACCAACCCTTTACCAAGAGGGGGTTGTCACTCCAACTATCAGACAACCCCTCCCTCCATATTTCCCAGTGCACAGCATTACCTCTCATAATATGTATCATACCTGTGAGTGGGACAGTGGTGTGGTTAAAGCCCACAGCCACCCCCCTCCCTCTCCAATGCCTCAGAATGAGTGAGCCGGGTCTTTTTGATCACCCTGACAGGTGTATACATATACTACAGCTGGTAGAGGGATGCTGCACTTCAAGTCAAATCTGGCTTCAATAATTGGTCTTACATTGAAATATGTATTCATCTGACACCAAAGTTTGATTTCTACAGATCTGCTCTTTATCCCATATGGGGGATGGCATAGATCTGCCAGGCCTATGTTGTATTTGCATACACCTGAATATTGTAACAACACCAGATGTTGAGTGTATGCAGCTGTAGCAGATGTTGAGTGTATGCCTATCTTTGACAGATCTTTAGCATTTCAATGAGGTAGCTGCGGTTACCCACCCTTTCCCAGGGTTTTGTATCATCTTCAATAACCTTTAGGGTTCGGAGTATCTATTTACCACCCATTCTTTTCATTTTCTTTTCAATTTCATTTCAGAGAATTAACTTAAAGGGGAGGATTCTATTGGTGTACCTATGTTTTGGAGTCTGGGTGCTCCTAGCAGGTCTTATACAACATACTCATAGAGGTGCTAATTTGTATTCCCTACAGGAGTAGAGGGGGTTTAAAGTTTAGGCAAGTGAGAGTCATTAGGGGTTGGGGTGTTGGTGGAAGCAGCTCAATAAAATCACGGACATTGAGACAGTGGATGGGGTGTTTCTGTTGAGAGAACAGCCAGATTTCAAAATTATAACAGTTTGGGAATATGATAAACTGGATTTTATTTGAGGATAATCTTTGCATAGATCTATTAGTCAGACATTCCCACAGATGTCATGCATTTTCTTCAAACAGATATTCAGTAAGGACATAGATATTCAAAATTATTCAAAATATTTACCAGAACTCTTCACCCTACCATTTATGAGACCTCCTGTGGGTTCAGAGGCTCTTCTGTCCCTTATATAGCTTCCCCTCCCCTTTACATTGTCTCTTGTCTGTAAGATCTGGACTCAGATGTATAGACATCAATTCTGATTTAGAGTCATTTGCTGGCTTCCTCCCACCCCACCATCCATCAGTCTATGCACTTCACCACTTGATTGGGGAGGAGGGGGGGGGTTATTTCTTGTCGTATTCGGTCATAGGAGATGTTGACATTATATCAGCTATAAATATTATAGAACTACAATGTATAATTAGTGTAATATTAAGCGGTCTTCTGGCCTATGAATACACTTGGGGTGGGGTACTAGGCATATAATGGAAGTGGGGGGGGGGGGTTGTAACCATTGGTGGGATAAGTGAAAAAGAATTATTGATTGATTGATTGATTGATCATTTTTATTGGCATAAGAATTCACATACATAGGGCGTTTTTCAACCAATGCCAAGGAGAGTCAATCAAGCGATTTTGTCTCAAGAGTTTGTCGTCTACGACTAGCTTAATCTATAGGGTTATCTATCTATGATCTACCTGATACTATGTTCTAGCCCATGATATAGCCATCATAAAGTCTGCTCGTGAGTGGGTTCTTTGGGTATCCGGGGTAAGTTCATCCCAGAGTCTGACTCCCCTGTACAGGGGGCCCTTGGTGAAGATGTCTTTTTTCGTGCGGGGTAGTTTCAGCTTCAGGCTAGCATGCCCTCTAATAGAGACGTTGGAAAATAGTAACATCTATCTTGGCAAAGGTTTCCAAAAAGCTCATGTATCTTTATTCTATCATTGATGATGTCTTTCCCAAAAGGGGTTATATTCATAGAATCACAAGAATATAAACTTTAGTGGTCTCTTTGGGTCCCATATCAAATTTGTGGTGAGGTGCTAAAGCCATTCATGTATGATAGATACATTATAAGAGGTCTGATGGTTGAAGTGGCTAGATGTGCTCAGGTAGACCTTCTCTTGAATGTGTTCTTATTGTGTGGAGGGGAGCGGGAGGATCTGGGCGCCCCTTCATATCCCCTACCCCTCCTTAAACCCCTGACAACTGGATTTCTTGTAACTCAGTGCAATTTTGTGCAATATATTGGCTTGCTGCGTGGAAGGGGTTAAACACACAACTGTCTTACTCCAAGCCAATGTCTATTTGAATGCCTATTGATGTTAAAAGATCCTGACTCCTGATTCTGTATACAGTACAATATAGAGATGAAGGGGAGGGGTATTTGACGGGTATCGGTGCATGCTGAGGGAGTGTGTGCGGGGGGGGGGGGGGTCTAAGGGAGTAGTTTAACAGAAAAAGGGGGCCCTCCAGAACGGTTTAATCTGCCTGGTTAGGTCTCATATTTTGTTGGCAGTATAGGGACTTGATTGTATGGCCTTCGAAATGGCTGATGTATCGGTATTTTACCAAGGACTAACCCTCTTACCCTCTACACCCTTATAATACAAAAATATGACTTTGATTGGTCTCTTTGGGTCCCATATGAAGGTTTATGACCATTTTGATAAAGGCATGGTGAGGTTTGATTAAGACTCTGAAAGTCTGAATTTTGGCTGTTCCCTCACTATTTGGCTGATCTCATTAAATATTCAAAATGGCTGCCATTATGCATTATGCCAAGTGTTGACTCTCAACTCCTTACCATCAGAAATAATGTTTATTGATCTAAGAATTCGTTCTGCATGCTGATATGAACTAGAAATCACTTTCTCAAAAGACATTCATGTATTCTGGTGCCCAACCTCATTAAAAATTCAAGATGGCTGCCACTTAAGTTCTCATAAATGATGAATTTGAACTCCTTGACCTTGGAAATCTATATTTTGAACTTAAAATTATGTCTCTATGTTGATTACAACGAAAGATATATTATTTTCAATAATTTATGACATTTTGGCGGCCATCTTGAATTTGTTGGTGCCTGCACGAGCTTTCATCATGACAACATCACTTTTCTCCACCCAGATGACTTGGAGAACATAAAAAAACATGCCATAGCTT
The DNA here is from genome assembly GCA_947462335.1 of Harmothoe impar. NCBI lineage: Eukaryota > Metazoa > Annelida > Polychaeta > Phyllodocida > Polynoidae > Harmothoe > Harmothoe impar. Next base: position 12,277,660 of record OX381717.1, on the reverse strand, counting down.
TTAGTAATTCCCAGAATTAAACTTCAGAAATATGGCTCTTTTGGAGGGTCTGCTGCAGCCCTATATAGCATAATTCAGAAGGAAAGAAAATTTCATTTGTTTGTCTAAAACAATTTCTACGATATCTTCCATAATAAACATTCTCTTTGAGATCGATATATGGTGTAGACAAGAAAGACTATTTTACCACGCTCATGAACTTCTAAACAGGGGTATCAGAAGCAAGTCACCGGCCCCTCTGAATTTCATGTCCCTGTGCATGTATTGTCATGGTGTGATAAAGCGGTAGCAGTGCATAACTCGCCGGGACTGTGTTGGAAAGGCACCGGCTGTTTCTCACGAACATAGGCCACTGTTTTCTTCTATGACCGGGTGCAATCCATGACTGGGTGCAATCTATGACCGGGTGCAATCTATGACCGGGTGCAGTCTATGACCGGGTGAAATCTATGACCGGGTGCAATATATGACCTGCTTGAAAGAAAACGGTTTATTTAGGGCAGATGTAGATATGAATTAAGATAAAATGAATGATATAAAGTCTTAAAACACCCATTAACATTTTCCACCATTTATATCTTCATCTGCCTTAAATAAAGTGTTTTTTCCCAAGCCAGTCATAGATTGCACCCGGTCATAGATTGCACCCGGTCATAGACGACAACAATGGCCTGAGCTCATGAGACAGAACACAGTGCCGTCCTTCAATGGTCAAACTTTCCAATATCCTATCATCAATAACCTTGTCCTTTCTCCCTCATGCCCAGACAGTGGAGGAATGTCTGCCCAATGTCTGCCGCCATCATGACACAGCAGTAATTACCGGACCATGACGCAGCATTAATTAGAGCAGCATTAAACAGGCTACCTTGACAACCAGCAGGATTCAGGAAGTAATCCACCTCAGGGGGAGATAGCCAGGGTCCTTGTCTGTGACAAATAGCAGACTCACCTATTTATATTAACTATTTAAGGACGGCATGATGCTGGTTAATGTTTATTTGTCGTCACGATGCACCAATTCGGTCCCGGTCGAGTGATTCGCTGTTGCTGCATTGGTACATCATGCTGACCTTTCGGGAGAGTCTCAACCCCGTAGGGTTGGCATCATGCTTAAATGCAGCACTGACGAGTTACTCGCCAGGGCTGCATTCATGACGACCAAGGGCAGGGTGCATTAAGGCATCATGCCGTCCTCAAAGGGTTAAAGGGTTAATTAACGCATAATAAACAGCTTGCTATTTGCTGAGTCATTCTAAAGTAATTATATTCATGTGATCGATGTTTTTAAACATGCTGGGGATCTTAATAAGACGTGATACTTGATTTACTTGGAGATTAGACTCTCCTTACTACATGAGGTGTTTGATGAGTTAGATTAGGGGCATTATCGTCAGTTATTACTATGGCAATAGCTCTTTTATAAATTAATGTCTAATGCATTTATGTATTATGTTTTTTGGTGGTCTTAATGTTTCAATGCAGCCCTGGTGAGTAACCCACCAGTGCTGCATTGTTGCATCATGACGACCAGAGGCAAGATGTTTTAATGCATTATGCCATCCTTAAAGGGTTACCGGGTTAGTCCATTGAGCCCCTAACCCAGATGACCACTGGTCAGGGTGTGGGTGACTGGGCCTGGAGGCGGGGGGAGTGTCACTTGGGGTGTAAAGTATTAATGGAGGTGACAGTCAGGGATTCATATTCCACTCCCACATTGACACACGGCGACACAGTGAGGGCAGCATGGTGACACATGGAGTCCTTGAAGGCAGCGAGTACCGCTATAGTCAAGACCGGAGAATTTGGTGAAACTCCCCACTGAGAGATTGTAATGTCCCTTGATAGGTGCTAACATATTACCATTAGATCCCATCTTACAATACCAGTTTAACAAGCCCTTAAAAATGTGATTAAGGTTATATTGATATACGACTTCTGAGAATTTAAGACACACCCTGGAGTTTGGGGTGGTCATTCATGGTGGTGATAGGACCCTGGAGGTAATAAAGCTGACCACTAGACTTTTAGGGATGCTCCCCTGTTGAGAATCTTACTCTCACCTAATGCCCACCTACAGTTCTATCAATTAACTTTCTCTTTGGCAGCTTCGCCAAATTCTCCGGTCTTGACTATACAGGTCCCTCAGGATTTCCTACTAATGGCCAGTCTGGTATTGGTATGTGGGGAGAAATTATCTGGGATAGAAGGAAATGGATGTGTAAGTGTTGAATATTATTGTCTGGTTGCTTGAAAGTAGCTACAAAGATGCATTCATGCAGTCAGGACTGCACTTATGTATATTGCATTAAGGTGGTTGCCTTCCATCATGAATACGTCCACTGCGACAATTTCTGCGCAACTGACATGTAAAGCTCCCTATATAACAGTATGCAGTAGCTGCATGAATTGAGTGGGGAGGCGAAATCACAACCCCAGTGTGGAAGTTCTACACTGATCCTACTGCGCCAGGGGGCTGGTCTGCTGGCAATCATACCTGTATCTATCTGTATAATACCTTTGTATTTATAGATTATCATTACTTTTTATTTTCAATTGCCCAAAACCACTGAATTATGCCCGGGACCATATGTCTTAATTGATACTATCAATTCAAAAATGACCTGAAGAATATTTTCGGGGAGTTTAAGAAACATGATGATACTACCATTACTCACGAAATAAATGAGTTCCTGGTCTAGTGTTGAAGAAATAGTTTTATTTTTCAAAATTTGATATAAAAAAAGTAGCTCGGGACCCCCTACTTTTCTTTTCACTGTTTGGTTCCAAATTATGTAAGGTATATTGGGTAAATATTAGGAATAAATCTAGATACTACTGACCCAAGATAAGGCAACCACTTTAAATCACTAAGCTGGCTGTAAAGGGTTACCGCATCTCTTCACACCCAGCCCCCAGCCACCTCACACACCCAGTCCTTCCCCATCTGTAGTACAGTGGACGTTCCTCACCCAGTGTTATTATTTAATTACAGGTCGGAATTTACTCCCCACCTCTCTCCATGCCCAATGATAATCAGATTTCAGTCTAGCGACAAGGCTAACCAAACCGAGTCACCATGACTCGGTTGTAATCTCATCCCGGGACATGTGGTGTGGGGCTCTACACTGGGGTGAGGGTTGGCCTCACCTCTTTAGTAATAACAGCTGATGCTAATATAACAAAACTCGGACAACCCATGTCGGACACCCTCTATAAAGCAGTGTAATTAATGTTGTGATTATTACATGTTGTAATATGTCAATTCACTTTTTTTAAGTCTATATTTTTTAACTATGGTTGATTTTGCTCTAGAATTTTCTGTAGTTAACATCTTTTTCCTATATTTCTGTGTCATTCCATGGTAGGTATGTCGGTGAGATAAAGGGCACAGTAGGTGGTATCCTCACCCCTAAATGAGCAGCTCAGGCCTCCTGTGGTGAGGGAGTGGTTGGGGAAATAGGGGGATGGTAATGAGAGTTTTATGGGAGAGGAGGGTCCACTTCAAACAGATGACGAGATAACTGACTGTATATATTAAGGACTGGACTATGGTATTGATCTATTGGTATTTTCTAAAACCTCATATTGTATTGATAGACAATGGGTATCGATATCTCCTTGACCTCAGCTTTCCAACAGTGAAAGAATTTTTCAAATATTCCCAGTAGAAGCTGAGATAGGTCCATGTAACTATCATAACCATGGGAATAAATTGTCATTTTTACCCAAGAACGGGGGCGGCGGTCAGAGGATGGAATAGTGGTAAAAGTGTGTGAGGGGCAGACATAGGGAGCCTCACACCGGCCTTATCTCAACATCATAACGGTGGCCGCTGGTCGAGGGTCGCCCGTCCTTGGACGCTTTGACGCGAGACTGATTTGGGGCGATATTGGTGAAGGGTTGATACGGCTGCTGACAGGGCGGTGGAAGCAGTGGAGGAGGGAGCTTGATCCTAGCATGCATGTGGAGGCAATAGTAGCAACTGGGGAGTCCATACTCATAAAAAGGTAGAGGGTATTTATATGAGAGGAATGGAAAGTATGTGAACACTGTGCATTATATTTATCAGGACCTAGCCAATTTGGGGAAACCAGACACAGTCCCCCACCCTTTAGGTACTGTGGTATGGAATGGGGGAGGGGGTACTCCCTATTCATATAATACTTCACTGTCTATAATAGAACATCCAGTGGGGGGGGGGGGGGGCTCTGGGACTCTGGAGTAAATGTGATTTATCCGGCAGCGAAGTGGTTAACTGGGGCTTAGTGATGGCCCAGCACACAGGGTTACAGGGGAGGAGAGGTACCGTAGTGGCTTCAAAAAGGGCTCCTACAAGCACGGGCTAATAGAGAGTGTTTAGACGTGCATACTAGTATAAGCCTTTTCATGGTCAATACGATGATCACTATGCTTAAGTACTGAAAATCCATGTCTCCAGCGGAATACAATGTTCCCGTATAACATGGCCTGTGACGTCATCATTAATTTCGTTCAAGTATCTTTGGCCATTAAAATGCAATTTAACATATTTTGAAAAGGAAAAATTACATGAAATAAACACAAAGGCCCATGGCGAGGGTTTCTGGAATTATTATCCAAAATGACCCTCTTGCTGTTGGTCTTTGTCTATCTGAAATAAGTGTAGGGCCATGAAATAACCACCAGGCATAATGATACTATTGGATACCTATAAGTGTAGGTGCGCTTATTCTAGTCAAAACGGTAGTGGGGGAGGGGTGTCCCCGTAGTTGGTTAACGTGCCGTCAGGCGGCGTCCATGACGTATAGGGGACGCTGCACCCTACGTCATCAATCACGTGGTCTGCTGGAGCTGTCACTGGGACCCGGCAGGTAGCCATGGCAACCAGCGCAGCAGGACGGCACCAGCGAAAACAAAATGGCCGCCATGGGGAACTAGTGTACCCAGTTGACTTAACAGTAAATGTGTGTTGAATTTTCCTAAATTTAATTTTAATTAGAATAAAACAGAATAAAAAAGTGCTAAAATGATTGAGCAGATGTTTTGAACTCAATTCATTTTTAGCCTTCTGACAACAGTATTTGGGATGTTCCAAATTGTCTATGACTCGTTACTATCTACTCAGATTTTGAGAGATGAGAAGTGCACAAGTGTTATACCATGGACATTATAACATATAGGCAGAGGTCCACGATCGTGTCTGAATGACAGGAGAAATCAGGAGTTCAGACTGATACGAGTAGATCTCTGGGTTTATTTCGTATGATTTATTGATTATTCTATCAACATATGCAAATAGAGATTTGGTTCACAGCTATTTAGTTTGATGACCTTATAGTGAACATTGGAGCTGCTGTGCAGAACGAAATTTAGTTTCTCCGTGGGGGTGTGGAGAGCGGCCCTTCTTATACAGAACTGTGTTGATATTGGTGCTCCCCATGGAATAAATGTAATGACCACTGGTAACAAAATTCACTAGTATTAAGGCCAGTGGTAACTAAATTATATAAGTAACGAAACCTCTCTAAGAAAAACTCATTGACAACAGTTGCTTTGAACCCAAGCACTGATATGGATTTCACATGCAAATCTATAATGTTCTCATATCCCAACTCTGAAGAAAGCCTAACCCTTTAACAACTGCATGGTGCCGCAAGTCTCACATTCATTTATTGTCATAATGTACCATCACTGCCAGTCCATTGGTGCATCATGCTGATCCTTTGAGAGTGTATCATCCCTGAAGTGTCGGTATCATGCATGCATTCAGCCCTTTCAAGTTACTTGCCAGGGCTGCAATTATGCAGTCGATGCATTACACCATTCTGCTTACTGAAGGGTCCTGTTAGACTTACCGGGTGCACTAGATATTCACCCATAGGCCTATACCTAGTCATGCCAGCCTTAAAGATGGTATGTCAGCTAATATTCGGTGATTTTTTAATCATGTCATATTGCTCTTGTATAGGGTCTCCTATAAATACTCCCCAACTTTTAAAATTATTTAAAGTGTCTAAAGCTATAAAAGTAACATATGCAATGCCATAATTTTAACTGTTGGTTGACACTAAAACTCCTGGTTTGATGCATGGCTCAGTGCATTCTCTATCAGGTTATTTCCCCCTATACCCACCTGGGGGAGTGCCTGAGTCAGTGAGGTGAATAAGGTACATTGTTATCTATCGGAAATCATGTATTATTAACAAATAGTTTGCAAATATTGGGTACTGTGTATCAACTAAAATGATAATGGAACTCATGCCATCCCTTTTGAGGAAAAGGTTTGGGAAGTGTATTAGTTGAAATACCATCTTTAAGTTATTCCCCTCAAAGTGCACCATTGGTAACTGAGTTACTCAAGCTCTCTCAGAAAACTCCTTGAGCTGAGTTGCTTTGAACCCAAGCACTGATGTGGGTAGTACATGCACATTTCTAATCCCAGACCATTCTCAGCCCCCAGTCCATGTGTTGTCATGATGCAACAAAACTATAAAACTTAACTCTTTAAGTACAACATAATGTTTCAAGGCTTCATATTAATTTTTTTTTCTCACAACCTATAAATACAGCTAGTTACCCACGGGCAGGCTATTAGCACATGATGTCCTAACCCCGACCTGTAGTCTCTTAGAAAAAGGTATGGCTCAGTCTTTGTTGTAATTTGTGGTCAAAGATAGTGATGATATTACACGATTTGTTTGTCTCCAGGTTCTGACTACAATTCCAGAGGTGATAAATCCTTCTTATAAGAGAAAGGAATATGTCTCTGGAGACAAAAGACATGTCTCTGGGCTTTTAATAGACGGTGTTTTCAGCTGAGAATTTGTTTTTGAAACAGAAGATCATGTGCTAATGGGGTCCACCGGTGCCTCATGGGTGCATCATAGGAGTGCATCAACCCTCATAATGGCATGATGCACCAATGCTATACTCACTAGTGCAGCATTTATGTATCATGGTGTCATGGTGAGTTAAACCGCCGTACCTTCATAGAGTTAAAGTGGGTATATCCGATTTTCCTTCAAAATCTAAATCTTACTTAAATGTATTCCAAACACTGTAAAAGTATAATATTTAGAGCATAGAGGTCAATAAAATGTCATCAATATGTGTTAATAGGTCACAAAGGGATCCAATGTCTGCCAACCATTGGCTTTTCTAGTGTATTTCCAATGGGAGGAATAAAAGCGTGCACACTTTTATTCCAAAGTGACCAAATATTGGTCAATTAAATCGAATTAGAACAAAATTGGAATAATTAGGGGGGATGGAACAGCTAGGAAGTCAAATATATCATTTTTGAACATTCTGACTCATTTTTAGGGAAATCTATTTTTTTGTCGCACACATCGGATGTACTAACTTTAAGGCTAATACCAGCAGAAAGTGTCAGAACTTTGGCAGAAATATGGGTGTGGCTAAATGTGGCTGACACCTCCCCCCTGCCCCCCACTCCACCACTGGGACTCCTGTCACAAAGCCTGCACTAGGAGGGCCCTAGGCTCTAGGGCTGTCGATCTAATCCTTTAAGGATGGCATGTTGCTAAAATATGTCGCCATAATGCACATGCATATGAGTAACTCGCCAGGGCTGCATTGGAGCATCATGCCAACCCTTTAGGGGACAACCACATAGGGTTCGCATGATGCTTGAATGCAGCCCTGGCCAGTTACTCACCAGGGCTGTATTCATGCATCATGACGACCAAGGACATGATGCATTAAGGCATATTCCGTCCTTAAAGGGGTAGCATTGACAGTAGAAATATTAACCCTAAAAACAAAGAGCTTCTCCGGGAATACCGCAGGAATAATTCACCCTTGGGGGTTGTCTCAATACATTTACCCATACAGGGATTTAGTTAGGGACGTCCGCTCTAATCCATATTCACGCCGTACTTGTAGAATTGTGTAATTTCATTCGGTTCCGAGAAGCAGACGGTATTTGTACCGAGCAGCCGACACTGGCTGCGTCTAAAGAGTTCACTACTGTAAACTCCCTTCCCAATGGGCACAGAATTCAATTCAACATTGAACCAACGTTGAATCAACATTGAATCAACATTGACAACAGTTACACTGTGCAACGACGAAAAAAAAACCGGGGACAGACCTACCTGACTAGACTAATTTGAGGTCACTGAATCCAAAAATGATGGTAAAAAATGCCTTATAAGTCTCAGTTTCAAGATATTCCAACCATGATTATTTGTCGGTCTACTACTGAATATATAGTCCGACCAATATACAGCAGGGACAGCATTCATAAAAAATTGTCAATTTTGTTTGCCTGGCAGAGATAACATGACTCTGAAGCACATTTAGTGGTAACATACCGTAAAAAACAGGATTCTACACTGTTATGAAGCTAAATTAGTGATATTTTACCAATATTAATTGAAAAAATACCATAGAATATATAGATTCATCCAAGAGCGATATAACTTTTTTTTAAGCTACTAAGATCAGGATTGTAACCTGTTCTGACAAGAGGTACCTTCAGGGAAGCTATTATTACTGATTTTAGCCCCCACCAGTACCAGAATCCCAAAAAGAGTAATAAATAGACAGAAATTTGCTCGGATAACCCTTTATGCAGAATACAATGATAGATCATTGGTGTTACATCTTTAGGATTAAAATTCTATATCTATAATGGTTTTTGTAGACAAAAATGGTACAAAGGCCAGTTTCTGGCTACCATGGTAGCCATTGACACAGTCAAAATATTGCATATTGGCTCTAGAATATTGGAAATCTCATCAATATCGCAAACCTCAAAACAGGCCTTGCAAATTCCTTTCAGAATGAATTTTCTACTAAAAGGTATCCTTGTATGAGGATATTTGACCAAAACCTAATTTTACATGAAACATTAGCCAGGTACATTGCTGAAATATGGTCAGAGGTGGTCCTTATGGGGAATACAATAGGAAGACAAAGCGACCTTTTTAAGCACTAGTTATATGTTTCAAAGTGTTATTTTGGACCTATTTATTCACAAAGAATATTTACTTCTATAACAGATCAGTAATATATTAATAATGTAACTAGTTAAAAATGAGTTGTACATGAAAAGAAGCATTTTCCTACTTTTTGAACAAATAGTGTATATAAGCTCTAACTGGGTATACAAATAAGACCATGTGAAAATCTGAAAACTGAGACTTACCATACAATTTTGAGTGCTATTTTTGAATTCCCCAGGTCAAAATACATAAGAATAATTGAGTCTGGTCCCGGTTTTTTTCAATTTTTGAAAATTTGTTGTACAGTGTTATCAATGTTGATTCAATGTTATGTGCCCACCGGGTTCTTCGCCCTTTAACAGCAGCATGAGGCTTTTAAGCCTATTTGTCGTCATGATGCTTGAATTACATTCTGGCGAGTAACTCACCAGGGCTGCATTCAAGCATCATGACGACCCTATGGGGTTGATGCACTCCTGAGGGGTTGGCATGATGCATGACTGAAGACCTGGTGAATTCTGGGCTGTATGAATGCATCATGACGACCCCATGGGGTTGATACACTCCTGAAGGGTTGGCATGATGCATGAATGCAGTTCTGTCAAATCCAGTGCGGCATGAATGCATCATGACGATGCGGAATGAATGCATCATAACGATTACACATGTGGTACTTAAAGTATTAGTAGTGTAACATGTCCATAATGAACAAAACCGTTTATATCTATCTTTTAGATGTTATGTCATAATAGTGACTATTTAGCTATCATCCGACGAAAATATGATCATACGTATCCTGATTTATATGACAGAAATGTAAGGAAATAGATTAATAATGGCAAGATTACTATGAGATTTACATTACGGGACAGGGCGACACTTTAGGGGGTTTACGATGATCAATACTCCCTTCCCAGAATACCTTCAATCACCTGCCGACGGCCCATGGTGAATTACTTCCGGTCTAGTGAAACGCTCACCCCCACAATATTTCAAACCCTCCAAAATAAAAACCACAGAGTTCTATGCCTAACAATTGATCTCATCCAATGTAGCTCTACCCAATGTTACACTAACTGACGGCTCCTGTTATATATTGCTATTTACAGAGGTTTCCATCAGTTTATTAATCCCAAATCTCCTCCATTTCCCGCCGTTCTGTCGGTACATAATGTTGGTGGTGTACTAGGGGGGAGTTCACTTATACCTTTAAGGACGGCATGATGCCTTAATGCATCATACCTTTGGTTATCATAATGCATGAATGCAGCCCTGGCGAGTAACTCATTGCATTCAAGCTGAGGCTGAGACACTCCCAAAGGGTCAGCATGATGCAGGGTGCACTAATTTAGCACTGGCAAGTTACTCGCCGGGGCTGCATTGGTGCATTATGGCGACAAATGTCATGTTTTAGCGACATGCCGTCCGTAGAGGGTTAAAGCCGTGTGGCTATAGTCCGGGTCCACATTTGCCCCCCCCCCCCCACCACATGGGAAGGGTCCTGGCATTTACAGCCAGCTGTCAAGTACCCAGTAAAACCCCGGCTTTAGGACCGTTTTATTTTGTGTTTTTTTGTGTGTTTTCTTTTGCACAAAAGGGATTTTAAAGAAGGGGGGTTTTCACGGTGCATGTCACCAATTGCACTTTATATAATACAAGGCCTTGGCTGATAAGTGAGATGAGAGATTTTAGCTTTTAAGATAGTCCTACCCTTGGGCTAAAACAAAACATCTGCTCATGTGAGATCTCTGTGATTAATTGTGTAATAACCGTATATCGATTTAAAAAGTTGATTTTTTAAATGATTACCATAAAACCTCGCGCATAAGCCGTGGCTAGTACGTGAGTCAGATCGGCGGTGCGGCTTATAGCATCGGCTCAGAGTCGGGTTGCGGCTTATACACAAGTTAGGCTTATACACTAGGTTTTACGGTATATTATTTTGGTGAAACAGATCTAAACCAACCTCAACCTAAAACACACTCTCTCTCCTGGGGCCTGGAATGTATCCTGGTAACAAAATGGCGCCTCTAGCCACCAGCCCTACACCACAGAGCAGCATGATAGTGTAGACCCTCCCCCCCTGTCTACCCTATAGTCCCTGCAGAGTCTACAATCCACAGAAATAAACATCCAGGCAGGCTGCACTGCACTTGGGCAGGCTACAGTGCCTCCGTCAATTTGTCCGTGCTCTTTATGCATTGGGAATCCAATTTATTTTCAGCCGCAGCCATAAAACTTCTTTTATATCGGCAATAAAAACCAGCCGCCGACATCTCACGGGGAGGGGGAGGGATCGGTGAGCGATCCTTAACGGGGTTTGGCGGGTTTTTATTGGATAATGGATCGGGGTGGGTTTTCTGCGGGTGATTTGTAAAGCTGAAAGTGGTATAACTGTTTATTAGCGATTTGTTTTGTTTTTGTGTGTAGGGCTTGATAGATAGGGAGATTGGCAGATAGAGAGACAGACAGAAAAACAGAGATGGAGAGAGAAGGACAGACACAGACAGAAAGAGACAGAGAGCGACAGAGAAACAGGGACAGACAGGGAAGGACAGAGGCAGACAGAGACTGAGAGGCAGGTAGACAGAGGCAGACACAGTGGCGGATCCAGGATTGTCTAGAGGGGGGGGGGGCCCCAAACCTGGCCAACCTATAGTGACTATCTGTTTCCCGCATGAGAAACGGATCAGCTGTATTAAGGGGGTATGGGGGCATCCCCCCAGGAAAATGTTGTTGATTTAGCCTTGAAATGGTGCATTCTCACGCATTTTAGGACACCCCCCCCCCCCCCCATCCAAATCAGGGGCCCTATGAATTATACTCCACAATCTCATTATCTCTTTCCCTTTTTTCTTTTCTCTTCTTTTTCTTTTTTTTCTTGGGGGGGGGGGGGGGCAAGGCCCGTCGCCCCCCCCCCCCTGGATCCGCCAATGAGACAGATAGCAAGAGACAGAGAAAAACACAGCCGTATACACAAGCAGACAGAAAGAAACAGAGAGAGAGTGTGTTCTGGTTATATTGATGGACATACATGAATTGAAAAGCAGACAGACATAAAGAGAAAACAGACTGACACAGCGAAGGAGATATCAGACCAGTGTCAGACATATAATAATGGTTTAATGTATTTAATGTTCCTGTAATGAGTGCTGAAGCTTGTCGCAGTGATTTATGAATGTACATAAAACCACATATTTAGACAATGCAGCCACTGCCACCAATACAGCTACATTATGCTGTATCAGACAACCATAAAACAGGGCAATACATTATAATAATGTTTACGATACATCATTAAACCGTGGCCGTATCACACTCAACCCTTCACCACCTCCATACGTGACTACTACACCACGTGCAGGTCCTACTCTCTCTATACTTCTCACACAGCCAAACACCAGCCAGGGAAAGACTACGTGTTGAGGGGATGCTACTGCCGGTTTTATTTAAAGCTGGGCCGTCAGGGAATAAGTTCAGCATTTTCCATACATGGACTAAAACAACAGTTCCACCAGAGGGCAGCAGTGTTTGGGCAGGGGACCATGAACATTGTCCAGCTACAACATATTCACCCTATCTTGTGCCTGCAAGAGCTGAGCTCCCAGCCATTAAGAGCCCTCTTGTAAATCAAAACGGAACTATATCCAAAAGTGCTTTTGGCCTCACTTCAACCATGACGGTCAAGCTTTAACTCTTTAAGGATGGCATGTTGCAAAAAGACAAATTTGGCGTTGTGCTGCACCAATGCAACCACAGCGAGTAACTCACCGATGATGCACTTTTGCATCATGCTGACCATTTGGGAGTTTGAGTCACTTGAGTTACTCACCAGGGCTACATGTAACTCACCAGTAACTCGCCAGGGTTGTATTCTCATGCATCAGAAGATGCAGCACTGGCGAGTTACTTTCCATGGTAACCCTATATCGTGGTTGACATAGTAATCAGTATTGCAGTTGATATGTGGTTAGTTCTTAACTGATAAGATACGCAGCCTTTTTTATGAAAGGTTTAATGCATTATCAATTGAATTTTTTATAACGGTATTGTATTTGACCTAGTTACATAGTAATGAGACAGCTGCCATGATTACCCCAGGGGGCGGCTCTGATGACGGATGACGTCACAGGGGGGCCTAAGTCCAGGTGTCACAACACTAAATCCATCTTCTCATTTTACAATCAATCATGTGAGCGTTTTTTTTCAGTTTTTTTCGCCTAATATTCAATGTTAAACATAAAATTGGGCAAATATCGGCATATTTGGTATCACATTAAAGCTTGTACTGCCGGTCATGCAGTGGGATTGAAATAACCTAAATTTTGCTAACTACTAACATGTGAATTTTGGTAACAAAAAGTATACGTTATCCTATACATTTTAGCCCGTGAGTAAAAAGAAAAGGACAAAAAATCTCCCTCATCATATTTTCAGTTTTTTGAGTGGCCTCATACTTCAGGTGCTATAGGGCTGTCTAGACTAAATTCATTTTTGGTTTCCTTAGCAATGACTCTAGAAAGTGTCTTTTGTGATCACAATATCCCCTTCATCCGGTACGTTATAGCGTCCTATAATCCATCATTTTAACAGAACAGCACGATCTTCCAGAATTTTCTTTTTAAAATTTAACACATTAAGATCGGCCCTTTTTAACTATGCAGTCATTTCTGGGGCTTGGCATGTGTGTTAGTTTCTGTGTAAACTGACGCGGTGCCCTTCCATATTGGTGTACAGATGTCTGAAGTGGGATTCTAGTGGGGGAAACATTTGACAAGTGGTAGTTGTGGTTTCTAGAGGTTTATCTTCCAGTCCACTATTAGCTAGACGTGCACACTACATGTTACTGATACAACTTATATGAGATACAAAGAATAAAGTAGATGGAAAGAATTTTCTGACCCCTTCTAGAGAGGTTGATATATTTTAGCCCTCCCCTCTCACTTCCGAGGCCCAACCTTCAATCAACAGTTTTGTCTATGTCGAGATGTTCTAGGATATATCTGTGAGCTAGTGAGAACAACCTACGCTTTTATTACCTGGTACGTCAAAGAAAACCAGCACCCGCAGATCACACGTAGGTCCATGCATCTACCGATAAATGTGTGTGGAACCTTTTACTTTATATTTTTGAAATACAAGATTTAGTATGCTTGAGTACTGAAAGTGACGTATACAATGCCCCCATTGAATCCAAAGTGGTTGTAGTCAATGTTTTAAGAAAAAGTTGTCTTTCCCTCTTTAAATGGCTTCAAATGATAAATAAACATAAACGCCAACTACATTAACACCATCTCTGATGTCTATCCCACTCAGCCTGCAGCTTTGTGGGATATGGCCCAGCCCCACAAGTGAAATACGTCAAAGACGGCATCAATGGGCTCTGGCATTTGTCTATTGACTTTTGATCATTTTTAAAGACTGTAGCTCGGCTTATCCGGCCTGCATCTGTCACCACTAGAGGCAGTAAGGTGGATATTGATCCCGGTATCAGGTTACACGGTGAGAGGCCTGTTCACACAGCGGTTGCGTCAGCTCTGTTTGACGACAAGGCAGGAGGGGGGGAGGGTGAGTCAGCTGTGGAGGGGGGTCTGTATCAGGTAAACTTGTCACTCAGTGTGTATTGGGTGGGGGGGGGGGGGGGTTAGGGAGTGATCATTTTTAAACAACAAGGGGGAGGATTTAAAAATAATTTGCCCCTTTATAATAGGAGGGAGTCGCAAAAACATGTCATCTGTTTTCAGCGCAAAACCCCACATATTACTTTGCTTCAAATGGCCCGCTTGTGCAGATTTTCGACCCGCTGATAAGGGATGGGTAAAAATGTCTGACCCCTTGACCGAGAGAAATGAAAATGATCACTCCCTTATGTGTGAGGACCATGTAGTGGTAGAATGACATCATGGGTGTGTAAGTGAATATGGCAAAGGGGGGGGGGAGAGTAGGTGAATTTTGACGGGTTGATGTTACATTAAGTGTAGTGTGGTTGTGGGTGATCAGAATGTAACCCTTCCCAGTGGGCACACAACATTGAATCAATATTGACAAAATGGTTGACAATGTTGTTTCAATGTTAATTCAACTTTGATTCTACGTTGAATTGAATTTTGTGTCAACTGGGTTGGATGGGACATGGTACTTGTCTGTCTGCCTACCTGTATGGATCATGGCTGCCCATGTGATATTATGAAGGCTCAAACCGCTATTAATTGACCAAGAATATCTTATACAATTGCTTTGTTCCCGCATACAAGCCGAGGACAAAGCACACAAACACCTGCTACATAGTACCTACACCCACCACTAGTGGCGCTGCACCACCCTATTGTATATAAGGGGCACACGCTACTAGCCAGTCAGAGAGAGCTAGGTAGGGTACTAGTTGCATACCATCTCAGACCTATTGTACAATAAACCCAAACTACACACCTAACCGCTGATTGTAGTGTTACTTACTTTCATGCATATCAAATCTCAGATATAAGTCCAATGCTAATTGACGATGGCCCGATATGACACCCACTCACTCTTGTTTGCTGTCAGTCTTTCTCTAAAAAGTCTTTGTCACTCTCTCTGTTCCTGTCCCTCTATCTGTCTGTCCCTCCTTCCTCTCCACTGTCCTTATGTGAGTCACTGTTTCTGTCACCGTGTTGTATCTGTCTTTGTATCCCTCTCTCCCTACATGCACCACCTATGTGTTGGCTTGTATGTTACTGCATGAATTCTGATATTTAAGCAAACTTGCTAAAAGGCTCTCTTTATTGGGCTTTAAGTTGACTGAATGTCAGATAAATTTCAAGGAAAGGCCATAATGACATTTAACTTAAGTGGCTTTAAGTGCAATTTACTGGAATTCAAGATATTGTAAATTCTCGTGTAGAAGCCGCAGCTAGTACGTGAGTCAGATCGGCAGTGCGGCAGATCAGCCCAGAGTCGGGGTGCGGCTAAAATGTGAGTTTTTACTACCATAGTACAATATTTGAGTCACCATAATCAGATCGGTAGTGTGGCTTATAGGATCGGCCCTAGATCTGGGTGCGAATAAGGCTTATACGCGAGAATTTATGGTACCAATATTTGCTTAAATCCCAACATAAATGCAGTATGTATCCCTGTATGCACCTTTGAACACAGATAATCTAAGAACCCCGGCCCTTTGATTGAAGTGGCTATCCCCGGTCATAGGCACATTGGTCATGCATGACCAAGTGCTATTCAAAAATGACTGAGGCAAAGCAACATATGACTAATGCCTTACTCAAAAGGACTTAGCTTAATACTCATTGAAATGGAGAGGACTAAAGTGAGTTGGTCAGAACTGACCAAGCTAACAATATTAACTAACCTAGGTTGGTCGTATAGGGAGCCAAAAAGTGACTAACTAGGTTAGGTACTATCGACTGATTTGTTAGCCAGTACTGACTAAGTTCTCGAGCCTGAAGATTATCTGTGTACCTCCCTCCCTGTACTCGTGTACCTGTCCGTCACTGACCCCCCTCCCTATTACACCCAACAATAGGAGCACCAGGGTCTCCATGTTGCCTTCAGGTACATTAACCCTTTAGAGACAGCATAGTGCTTTAATACACTAGGCCTTTTGGTCATAATGCTGCATGAATGCAGCCCTGGTGAGCACCTTACCAGGGCTGCATCATGCTGAGCCTATAGGGTTGATGCACTCCCTGAGGTTCATCATTATGCACCGATGCAGTGCAAGCGAGCTACTCACCGGTCCTGCATTGTGATCATAAATGGATATACATCATTTGAGTGTCGTGCCGTCCTTATAGGGCCTAGTCTGGACTGTAGCTGGTTGCGGCGGCCCGCACTGATAAGAGCTGATAAGACTGTTTCTAGCCTGTCCCCTGTTTGTCCCCTAAGTGTACCCATCATGGAATGTCTTATCAGTGGGTTTAACCTCAACCAGCGAAATTTAGAATAGCGGACCCACTGGGCATAGCTGCAGATTCCTAAAGGGTTAGGTCCTCCAGACACCGTCAATCACTACTCTACCTTCATCCCCTTTAAGGATGGAATATAGCTAAAAGGTAACATTTGTCATCATGAAGCACCAATGCAGCCCCGGGCGAGTCACCCACAGGGGCTGCATTGGTGCATCATGCTGACCCTTTGGGAGTGCATCAGCCCCATAGGGTCTGTATGATTCTTGAATGCAGCCCTGGCGAATTGCTCACCAGGGCTGCATTCATGCATCATGACAACAAATAGGACAATGCATTAGTACACTCATTAGCCCTTAAAGGGTTAGTGTTCACACTAGACTGGATCCCCACAAAGCACCCTTATTAACATGATATGCAAATCAATGCTCATCTGCATGAGTACCCGTATGCAGAGGGCAGACAGCAGAGCCCCCTAGTGAGGGGTGGCCAAAACAAACACACGCCCATTAGGCACCTTGTGTGTAGGGGTAATGCACATCCACTGTCTCACCGTCTTTAGGGAATGGTCATTATTTCATGTGGAGAAACAAAGTTACTATGCTTAAGTACGGAAATGGCCGTTCTCCACACGCCCTGGAGAAACTGATGCTCATTCTCCATGGGCTGTTTCTCCACAATAAAGTCACCGAAATAGCTAAGAACCCAATTTTTAATTGTATATTTTGATTAAATTAATCAAGAATTACGTGAGATAAATACAGAGATCCCCTCTAATAACTCTGAAATATTGGTTTCTCCTCTCGTGATGCATTGGATCACACTCGGCTCTGCCTCTTGTGATACGATCCAATTCACCACCTTTGGAGAAACTTGTCATTCAGACAGATTATTGTGCACCTCTGTCTATTTGTTAAATGGAGGGGGTTGCTATATTTGAGGGTCTATAGATGGGGCTCAGGGAGTTGCTGGAGTTTCTTTTTCTGGGCTTCCTTTTTTCTTTGTAGGGGGGGGAGGGAAGAGTTGACCCCTCGAGAGGGAATCCTAAAATGTCACCAGAAAAGCACAGTCCAAAGCACAACCCCAGCCTATCTTTCCCATCTCTTACATCAGCCTATTATACAACCGACACTGGGCCCCTGTACCTCTCCTTCTCTCAGTGTCCTGCTGACCACAGGCGCTCTGGGTGTCAGGTTCCACATCCCAATTTGGGACATTCTGAGAGGGTGGTGCCGCTCTCTGACTATACAAATTACTGCATTTCAAAATGGTGATCAAGAGATATTGGAGCCTGTTATTTCGCTATTTTAGTTACTGGGAGGCCACACTGTTCCCTACCTATCTTTAGTCGACCCATCTTGAAGGGGTTAGACAAAGGACTTCACACCTTGGTTATTTCATATACCGTCGCATAACCGAAGGTTAAGTTAGAGCCCCCCTTGCAACCGAGTTATGTAACAATAACAAGGCCAAATAAAAAAAAAGTGTGTTTCAGGTTACCCGACCCTACCTAGTATAACAGGGCCTACCCTAGAAATTTTTATGCAATTTTGAAAAAAAAATTATATTTTAGGTCATTTTGGGGCTATTTAGGGGTCGATTTGATAGTTCACGAGTTGAGGCGGTCGTCCCCGAGTCGGCATTCAAGTTCGCGAGACGATTTCTGGGTACATTTCAGGCAAAAGGTGTTTTTTTTTAATCTAAGAAAAGAAAAATCCGGCCTACCTACCCTAGATTTTCAAACCATGTAAACTGAAACACACCTTTTACTTTTGGCCCAATGGCAGAACGGCTGTCACGGTTGTTTTGACATAGACTCAGTTACTTGTGAGGTATCTATTAACATCGAAGCTGCCGGACACTATTACCTGTCTATTTTAGTTACACAAGGGCGGTAGACGCTGTAACCAGTCTATTCTCCCTCTGTAGTGACAAGGTGTGATTTTGGATTGTGATACAATACTAGCGGCGCCGCCATGCAGATTAATGTGGAAGTAAACTGATAACATCTTATCTGATAAGCCGCAGGCGGGTGTGGCACAGATAAACCCTCTAAGGGCGGCATAGTGCTTTAATGTGCTATGCCCTTTCTCGTCGGTGTGATGCCTGAATAAAGCACAGATGAGTAACTCGCCAGGGCTGCATTCAAACTTTATGACGACTCTGCCACTCACAAAGGGTCGGCATGATGCTTGAATGCAGCCCTGGCGAGTAGACCTACCAGAGCTGCATTTGTACATCATGCTACAAGTTCATTTGTCATCACAAGGCACTGCTGGCTAGTCACTGGCGAACCTTTCAGGAGTGTATCAACTCCAGAGAGTCAATATGATGCATGAATGCAGTGTTTGGGAGTCACTCACCAGGGCTGCATTCATTGATGCATTATGACGAGAAAAGGGTATAATGTATCAAAGTACTATGCTGCCCTTAAAGGGTTTATGTTCGGCCTCCCGATGGAAAAAGTGGATGCGCAAAAAGAAGTGGTTCAAAGCCTGCAGTACAGCGGTAACATTTCATATCCGAAGTTAAAAGACAAGACTGAAAGAAACTTAATCTACCTTAGATGTTCTTGCCTTGTTAGATGAAACTTCTTATCTTTTTGCCTGAGAGAAATGTGAAGAGTCCATGTAGCACTCTGAGGGAGAAAGGGAGGGAGGGAGGGAGGGTGGGAGGGAGGGAGGGAGCGAGGGAGGGAGGGAGCGAGGGAGGGAGGGAAGGAGGGAGGGACAGAGGGAGGGAGGGACTGACGGACGGACAGAGAGAGGGACAGATGGACGGACGGATGGAGGGACAGATGGACGGACGGATGGAGGGTCGGACGGACAGAGGGACAGAGGCAGGGACAGAGGCAGAGACAGAGGCAGGGACAGAGACAGAGGCAGGGACAGAGGCAGGGACAGAGACAGGGACAGGGACAAAGACAGAGACAGGGACACAGACAGAGGCAGGCACAGAGTCAGGGACAGAGACAGAGGCAGGGACAGGGACAAAGACAGAGGCAGGGACAGAGAAAAAGGCAGGCACAGAGGCTGGGACAGAGACAGGGGCAGGGACAGAGACAGAGGCAGGGACAGAGGCAGGGACAGAGACAGAGGCAGGGACAGAGGCAGGGACAGAGGCAGAGGCAGAGACAGAGGCAGAGAGACAGAGACAGAGAAAAGTGAGACAGAGCCACAAAGACCCACAGAGCAAGACAGAGTGAGACAGAGACACACAGAAACAGAGAAACACAGGGAGACACAGAGGGACAAGGAGACACACAGAGACACAGACAGACACAGAGACACAGAGATACACACACGCAGACACACAGAGACACAGACACACAGAGACACACAGAGACACACAGAGACACACAGACACACAGACACACAGAGACATACAGAGACACACAGACACACAGACACACAGAGACACAGACACACAGAGACACAGAGAGACACAGAGACACAGAAAGACACAGAGACACAGAGACACACAGAGACACACAGACACACAGAGACACACAGACACACAGACACACAGAGACACAGAGAGACACAGACACACAGAGAGACACACAGACACAGAGACACACACAGACACACAGAGACACACAGAGACACAGAGACACAGACACACAGAGACACACAGAGACACACACACACACAGAGACACAGAGACACACAGAGACACAGAGACATACACAGACACACAGAGACACACAGAGACACACAGAGACACACAGAGACACACAGAGACACAAAGAGACACACAGAGACACACAGACACACAGAGACACACAGAGACACACAGGGACACACAGCGACACACAGAGACACACAGGGACACACAGGGACACACAGCGACACACAGAGACACACAGGGACACACAGAGACACACAGAGACACACAGAGACACACAGAGACACACAGACACACAGAGACACACAGAGACACACAGAGACACAGAGACACACAGAGACACACAGAGACACACAGAGACACACAGAGACACACACAGACACACACAGAGACACACACACACAGACACAGGGAGACACAGACACACAGAGACATACAGAGACACACAGAGACACACAGAGACACACAGAGACACAGAGACACACAGAGACACACAGAGACATACAGAGACACACAGAGACACACAGAGACACACACACACAGACACACAGACACACACAGAGACACAGAGACATACAGAGACACACAGACACACAGACACACAGAGACATACAGAGACACACAGACACACAGACACACAGAGACGTAGACACACAGAGACACAGAGACACATAGAGAGACACACACAGACACAGACACACAGAGACACACAGAGACACACAGAGACACAGACACACAAAGACACAGAGAGACACAGACACACAGAGACACACAGAGACACACACAGACACACACAGAGACACACAGACACACAGACACACAGAGACACAGAGAGACACGCAGAGACACACACAGACACAGACACACAGAGACACACAAGAGACACAGAGAGACACACACAGACACACAAAGACACACAGAGACACACAGAGACACACACAGACACACACAGACACACAGAGACACACACACAGAGACAGAGACACACAGAGACACACACAGACACACACAGACACACACAGACACACACAGACACACACAGACACACACAGAGACACACAGACACACACAGAGACACACAGAGACACACAGACACACACAGAGACACACAGAGACACACAGAGACACACAGAGACACACAGACACACAGACACACAGACACACACAGACACAGAGATAAATAAACGGAGAGACACGCAGAGAGTGCAAAACTAGAAAGTAGAGTGACATTCATCATAAAAATAATAACTACACTCCCCAAATGTCATCTCCTTTTAAAATTGAAAAGTTGCAGGGTTAATATACCATTCTGATAAATGATACTCAATATGTCAGCTATCTCCCAGACCCCAGATTCTGAAGTTCAATCTTGCTGTAAACGATTTACGCATGTTTCCTTCTTCCAAAAATTTGCATTAGCTTAAATGTTTGTTGGATAACAACAAAAAAGACGTATTTGCTTCTTTGGAATTCATGATTTATTTGCAGTATTTGTCTGGCTTGTTAATGCATGGAATTCAAGTCAGAAATCAATTTATTCAG
The DNA here is from genome assembly GCA_947462335.1 of Harmothoe impar. Lineage (NCBI taxonomy): Eukaryota > Metazoa > Annelida > Polychaeta > Phyllodocida > Polynoidae > Harmothoe > Harmothoe impar. Next base: position 12,255,639 of record OX381717.1, on the reverse strand, counting down.
AATTTAAAAAGTCTCAATTATTTTGTCATATTGGTTCAGTTGTCCCCGTTAACATCTCCAACAGACTTAATTGGATTATTCACAGAAATTGGTTTTGACAAAAACGATCCAAAAAAATGAGATAACTAAATGATGTTACATAAGTGTTTGTTGGTGGTGTATTTAAACCTTTAAGGGCAGCAAAGTGCATTCATGTATCATGCCTTTGGGTTTCATGATGCATGAATGCAGCCCTGGTGAGTTACTCGCTAGTGCTGCATTGGTGCATCATGTCAACCCTTTGGGGGTGTCTGAAACCCTTGGGTCGGCATGATGCTTGAATGCAGGACTGGCGAGTTACTCGCCAGGGCTGCATTCATGCATCAAGACCTTGGTCCTCATGATGCATGAATGCATCCTTCGTGACTCACTCGCCAGGGTTTTCTCAAGTATCATGCGGACCCTACAGGGTTGATTTACTCCAGGAGTAAGGCTGCAATTAAAGGGTTATAGAGGATCACACACTAATACATGCATATGGCAGACGCGAGAATCTCAGTAACTGGGGACCATGCTTTATGACAGGTCTAGGAGCTCGACAATACTACGATTTGCATTGTTTTACTTCTAGAATTATAACATCACTAGCTACTGTTAATGGGTATTATTACAATAAAAGAATATGTCAGATATATATGTTTAAACAAATAGACAATTGACACTAAAACAAAGAAACATGATTTGCTATATACCAGACAATCACAGTCCCTCCCCATCCCCATTAGGTCTGACTCATTACTCTGCGAGCTCTACCCGAGCTGCTCACCCCCCCCCCCCACCCCCCCCACCCCCCCCCCCCCCCCCACCCCCACCATGTGTAGATGCCTATCCATGAGCCGTACTGATACCAGCGTCTGATAACTACCCTAATTATCTCTACAACTCCAGAATCTCTTAATGTTTATTTTATTGCCATTGTTCGGATATTCCCCCATGGCTTTGATTCTGTCTCAGATATTTATTTGTTTTAGATTGATTGGAATATAGGGTAGGTTGATAACTTTGTGTTTATTATAGGTCCCCTATTTATTAGTTGTTGCATTATTACTGCAATTATGTGATGACGCTCAAGGAGCTGTAATTGTTTATTCAGACATCAAGAATAAATGTTTAAGATAAAGTTGCTTTGGAATTATTAAATGTACTATATTAACTGGTGTCAAATAAGCGCACATCCCATATTTATAACTCTAAGTGTCACACCTATAATATCATAATGGGATTGTCAACCGGGTGCTGAAATTACAGGTTTTAACAAAACATCAGCTTTTAGTTGCACACCTTCCCATGTTATCACACTCGCCAAGCTGAGGTCTTGTTAAAACCTGTGGCTGAAATAGTCTGACACTGCATGTGTTTATATTCCTGTTGGGCGAAATATATTTGCTGCATAAAGGTTATTAGATGTACTATAGACAGCACATAGACGGCACAGGGTATCAGAGCCCATAATGACCGGTCTGTCTGAGGGGGCGTGGTCGTCCTAAATACTACGAGGATTATTAACCTGTTAATATATCATCATTTTGTAAAGTTATGGTGCAATGCTTCTCCTATGGTGGGGGATGCACCATTTGAGAAGTAGTGTAACATAACATGGACGTTAAAGCTACTATGTCAGCTAATTTTAGGTGATTTACATGATCGATATAATTGCATTCAGGTATGAAATGTTGAATGGCTCTCAGTCATCATTTATCATAACAAAACTACAACATATTGTCACAAATGAATAATTGTCAGCTTGCAGAAGACAAGACCTGCTAGTGTCGCATCACAACACCATTGGATACAGGCTGCAATCACAACACAACAACCTGTACACAACCACTACATTCAGTCTATTCCCACCCTGAAATTACAATAAGGAGAACATACCATAAAGAATGCTGTCAAACACTAGGAAAATGGTTAAGGAAAGCAATTTCTATCCTATTTTGTAACTTAATTGTGGAACTGATAATGGTATATTTAAGTATATTGATGTACAAGTTACAGTCTAGTTCGGGAAAGCGACCTATCTAACCCATCTCGTACATCAACCTGTTATATAACCTACACTGGGCCCCTGTTCCTCTCCTTGTCTCAGTGTCCTGATGACCACAGACGCTCTCGGTGTCAGGTTTCATTTCCCCATTTTGGACAGTAGACTTACTGCCATGAACTATACTGGTTATCAGAGTTCAAACATTCACAGAATATCCTCTGCATCACAACCCATCAATGGGTACCAGTTTTTACAGTGCACAACCGCAGGGGGACAACCCCCTTTTTCTGCCCTTTCTCTGAATGCTGTGCCCCCTTTCATGGTTGTACAGAGACGCTGGGTGCCTGCTGCACGTGGTCCCCAACCATGCAGCCCTCCCTCAATACGTGCCCGCCACAATACTACTGACACACTGCACAAAACGTAGTCCCTGTCTGCACCACTGCCACCCCGCCTCCTCAGATCACTACGCGCTTTGTCATGGTTGATTAATTGTATCTCTGCCCCAACCTGTATGTTCACACCAAAATTAGGAATAGTTGTCAATTGTTGATTTTCAAAATCAAAAACATGGTTTTGATTTTTTAAATTCACAATTGACAGTAGTGTATACCTTCACTTTAAACGCATATGTATTTTGATGGAGGAAAATGTTTTTATTAAATATATAACACTCAGTTATAAGCTTGATATTTCACACAAGATAGGCCTACATTTAAAATACTTTGGCAGGTACTTTTTCCGTATCATGGTTCTCAACTCGAGCGTAAAGTAGAGGCCAATCTATAGCTAAAGGGCACGACCACTTTAAATTCACAAATCAAAACCTTCATAGTTGAATCACAGTTTAAAATAAAGGCCATAAGAGTTGAGAGGGGCTCTTTCCTCTGCGGCTTCCTCCCCTCCCACACTCACTCTGTAGGGCAGAGACGCAGCGTCAGTGAAGGTAACAAAGCTGTGTACAGAGAGTGGCCTCTGCAGCAGCACGGAAGATGGCACTCTGCACACAAAGACTAAAAGTGCTTTGTCACGCTGAGCGATAATGGGGGTGATTAGAGTGACCACGGCCAAGTGACCCAATCAAACAATTGCTCACGTTCCGTTTGTCAATGACTCATCTTGATATTCAAGCCTGACTGAGTCCAGAGCACTAATTAGGATGAGAACTGTGGGTTGGTGGGGGGAGGGGTGTCGCAAAATTCCAATAGAATTAGAACTGATCTGTCCTTTGGCAGGATTTAGGCCGCGGGTTGAAGAACTTGTGTGGGGCTGATATTTCATCTGGGACATCCGTTATCTGAACAAAGGAGCTCGGTTAAACCTTTAAGGACAGTGTAGTGCTTTAAAGAACTAGGTTCATATGTTGACACCATGCATGAATGCAGCCTTGGTGAATAACTCCCAAGGCTGCATTCATACAGTATGTCGACCTCACAGGGTTTGTACATTTCCAAAGGATTGGCATGATGCATGAATGCGATTTACTTGACAGCATTCCATTGATGCAACTAATTTTCATGAAATCTGAGATATCATGCAGGCCTGGAAGGGTTAAAAATTGGTTAAAAAGTACCCCTGAGCACGTTCTTAATTCTGGTGTCTGGATTTTATATGGATCGTTTTACATGTACCAGTGTGGTCTTTTTATCTGTTTTGGTCGTTTCTTTACGTGATTATGACCCCTGGAATTTTGACAAATCACCAAAGAACGCTGGGGTCGTGTTAAACTGTAAAATGATACATCTTCATTTCAGAGCATGTTCAATACATAAATATGACACATTGTAATAAATTAAAACGTGCATTTCTAACAATATTCAGACTTTTTTAAAGTAAATTAAACTTTATTGTCAACATGGGTGGCATGTATCACAGTTACATTTGAGCGATGAAATAGTAAGAAAAAGAACATTCTTGCGTTAGTACCGGTACTCACATCTTCGTAGATAAAAACAATGAGGTTTTGAAAATGTAGCAGATTGACCGTGAGTAGTGTTTGGAGTAGTAATAGGTATGATATGTAAAATGTAAACGCATAGTGGCCTACCTATCTCATAAGAAATTAAACGATATCATGCGACATTTCTCATAATCTAATTCATTCTTCACTCTTCCCTGACGAACTATTTCAAAACTCAAATAACCCCATTTGGACATCAAAAGACTCTAATCTCATTTCAGAACAAAGTCCCATAAATGGTTTGTACTGACTCAGATATCTATTATAACACACTTTATGATGTTTCTCTGATGTCTCTGATGCCTGAAAGGGGCATTTTGCGTAACCCGTTAAGGGGGACATCATGCCTTAATGCATCATGCCCTTAGTAGTAATGATACATGAATGCAGCCCTTGCCAGTGGGCACTGAACATTGAATCAGCATGGATAACTGGTTGCCAATGTTGATTTAATGTTGACTCAAGGTTGATTCAATGTTGAACTAAATTTTGTGACCACTGGGACATATGAATGACTCGCCAGGCTTGCACTCAAACATCATGCCGACCCTACAGAGTTAAGATACTGCCAAAGGGTCCATATAATACACCAATGAAGCACTCGCGAGTTACCCACCAGTGCTGCATTGGTGCATCGTGATGTCAAATATACTTTTTTTTAGCGAAGGGTCCCTTTATCAGCATAATGTATGAATGCAGCTCTGGCGAGTAACTCACAAGGGCTGCATTCATGCATCATGCCAATCCTACGTGGTTGATATATTCCGTAGGATCGGTATGATGCATGAATGCAATACTAATGAGTAGAGTCACCAGTGCTGCATTCATGCATCATGCCGACAAAAGTCTTTATAGAAGTTTTAGAACATTAATGCACTATGCGACCCTTAAATAGTTCACATAGTTAACATTACATAAACAATAAAGGCGTGAAACCCCACGTGATTTATCTGTGCCTTGGGGAATATTATAGAAACCTTTCAGCTTTAACCTTTTACAAACGACCTCACGTATCAATAGGAGTGACAGAGCCCTTGTGTGTTAAGAAGATGAGGATTAGGGTGAGCCTGAGGCCTCTGGGAACTCGAGGGTCGGGTGGTCAGCCATTAATTAGGATATGGACATAGTAGAGAGGCAGAATCTTGAGATTTTAACCCTGGTGGTTACGGAATGTTAGAGGCTGGCATCCAGGCTGAATTTGAATTTTTACCTATGCTGATTAAGTTTGGGGTGGATGCCACGCTCAAAAATCGTTTTTATCTGAAATAGGGCACGATAAAGGTAGCCATTATTGAAATTCTATATTTCTGCAATAGCTTTGCAAGTAACAGTGCTAGACATTCATTTAAAATGTCTAAACCCACATTATCAGGGTCTAGCATCACAATGAAGTCATCACAGTTGGTCTCCAATGTATATTTTACCGTATAGAGGCCTAATAGAGGTAGCCATTACTGAAATTTACCATTTTTGCCATTGCTTTTCAAATATGGAAGATAGACATTCATTTGAAGTGTCTACACCCACATTATCAGGGTCTAGAAACATAATGAAGACATCACAGATTATCTCCAATGCATACCTTAGACACTAGATGCCTAATGGAGATATCCATCAGCGAAATTCACCCTTCCTGCCATAACATTAAGTATCATGGGCACCCTACGGGGTTTATATACTCCCGTAGGGTTCGCATGATGTATGAGTGTAACACTGGCGAGTTACTCGCCAAGGCTACGTTCATGCATCATATCAACCATGGGTATGTTGCATTAAAGCTTTAGGCTGTAACTAAAGGTTTAGAGAGGATACTTGAGTGATGTTTTACATGAGAGAACCAGGAGATGTGATAAAGGAGGAAAACAGCAAAACTGGGATGTCTCCTTCCAGAGTCCAATATTGCACCCCTTCTTGTAAATACTGTATTCTTGGTCAGGTGGAGTCAGGCAAGGCTGGACAGTCCTTACAGGGATTACAGTCCTGCCTGGCTCAATTTCTTAATAGATTTATTATCACACCTCATGTAATTTACACACTCCGCCGGGGATAAGTTGTCATAACTCTAAGACTCTAATCTCATTTCAGAACCAAGTCCCATAAATGGTTTGTACTGACTCAGATATCTATTATGACACACTTTATGATGTTTCTCTGATGTCTCTGATGCCTGAAAGGAGCATTAGCCTTAAACCGTTAAGGGGGACATAATGCCTTAATGCATCATGCCCTTAGTCGTCATGATGCATGAATGAATGCAGCCCTTGCCAGTGGGCACTGAACATTGAATCAGCATTGATAACTGGTTGTCAATGTTGATCCAATGTTGACTCAAGGTTGATTCAATGTTGAACTAAATTTTGTGACCACTGGGACATGTGAATGACTCGCCAGGCTTGCACTCAAACATCATGCCGACCCTACAGAGTTAAAATACTGCCAAAGGGTCCAGAGAATACACCAATGAAGCACTCGTGAGTTACCCACCAGTGCTGCATTGGTGCATCGTGATGTCAAATATACTTTTTTTAGCGAAGGGACCCTTTATCAGCATAATGTATGAATGCAGCTCTAGCGAGTAACTCACAAGGGCTGCATTCATGCACCATGCCAATCCTACCGGGTCAATATATTCCGTAGGATCTGTATGATGCATGAATGCAATACTAATGAGTAGCGTCACCAGTGCTGCATTCATGCATCATGCCGACAAAAGTCTTTATAGAACATTGATGCACTATTGTATTTCAGTGTTTTTTCTTGAATTGTTAAGACAGGCTTTTATTCAGTAACTACTTCAGAAAATAATGGAACTGTGGGATATGTTATATCTGTTATATGCTTATACAGTGTTTTTGCTAGAAATAACTGAATATATCCCTATACAATGAGATTCTTAATGATGTTTTGAATACAAGGCACTATGGTAACAAATGAGAAAATATGAAATTAATCATTTCGTTATTATTTTATTGATTTCTGTTCACGTTCAGCAGTATGGCCCAGCAATGAAACATGAAGTGCAGTGGACTTAATGGTGTCTTATCACATTCAATATTAAATGTGATATTATCTACTCAACCCCCCCCCCCCCACCCCCACCCCAACACACACGCACTCACTCCCATCCCAATACACAAAAAGCCTGTGAGATTCCTGTAGATTTCGTCCAATTAAGTCCCCTCCTTACACCGTCAAGTGCCACAGTAGGATCGCCTTAATATCGCCCATTCCTGCAGTTGGGGATTACAAGGTCAAGGTCACGATCATCCATGACGATTTCATGACGTCATCTCACTTTCATGACGTCACCCGGGGGTAAATATTGACACGTCGCATTGTCCCTGACAATGACGTCACGGTCACGTGACTTAACGAGGTCAAGGTCGTCACAGTGACATTGCCAACAGGGGTCATGCTGGATGGAGAATTGGAAAAATTGTAATTAGGGCTTGTGGGGAGTGAGAGCTAAGGGGGGGGGGGGGGATTCTAGAGGGAGTTAAAAACGGCAGGAAGCAATTTTGGCAGGATGCACACATGGGACCAACACCCCGGGGGGGGGGGGGGGGTTCTGGGCCTGGGGGTGGGGGTGGAGGGATTTCTGGGTTTTAAGTGGGCGCGGGGGTGGGGGGGGGGCTTGATAATTATCCACTACTTGTATCAGTGGATCTTGCTGTGGCAGATAAATTCCGATAACTCAGTGGAACGTGTGAAATTAGAAGAATGTCTTCATGTTACTCCTAATAAGGGCATGCAGGCCGGACCCTCTAAGGGCAGCAGGGTGCTTTAAGGTACTGTGCCTGTTTGTTAATCCGATGCATGAATATCACCCTGGTAGGTAACTTGCCTGTCCTGCATTTTTTACATTATGCCTACCATGCAGGGTTGACACCCCCACGAGGGGTTGACATGATGCACCAGTACAGTACTGACAGCATGCTGCATGGGAGCTTCATGCTAATAAATGATGCATAAAGGCTATTGGGGCGTGGTGTGTGAATATTACAAGGTGTGGTAGAATGCTCGTGTCCCACTGTCCATTATAAACGTCTCCTGTGAAGTGTTAGTGCTTGGCTATATTGCACTTTTAAGACATCAAATATTGTAGGTCATATCTTTGAGTTGGTTTTGCATTGCCTTCAGGTACCGTAAATTGTCGTGTATAGAAGCCACGGCTGGTCAGCTCGCCAGTGCTGCTTATAGGATCTTCCCAAAGTCTAAGCGTGGCTAATATGCGAGTTAGCATTAATGCGAGAATTTGTGGTACCTTTAGATATACCTATACATGTATGGTGTTATGGATGTATTATTATGAAGTCTGGAACAGGCAATCTTTTAGAATCATGCGATGAAACAAATTTGAAATCAAGAGTATAATTTTTCTGCGATTGCAAAATCGGTTGACCAAATAACAAGCATTATATACCCAAATCCTATATAATTATGCAGTTATCAATCCCGACTACCATAATTACAAAAGTAGGTGGCAGTAGTATTGACAAACCATCAGAATAGACAACCCTTACTGATCAGGGCACTACCTAGTTAGGCCTATAGACTCCCACACAAAAACCCACCACTCCCCCACCCCTCTAACCAGCATTCCCCACCCCACCCTACCACACAATACCCCCTGTCAACCCCCCCCCACCCCCTCCTCCTCCCCTTACAATGGCACAATGATGATCTCACAATCACAGAAACTTACAAAAAGTCGTCTGCTCTCATATTTTCCCGCCTTTTTTTCCATTTTTACTGATCTTTCTTCTATTTATGTTGCTCTTCTTATAGTCTTGCTCATTTCCTTGTGTTTTTTACCATTTTGTTGACTTTTTGCTGGTTTTAGTGGCGTCTGGGTGGGAAATACTCACCGAGAGCCTCGTTTCGAGCCCTATCTCACTCTGCAGGGAACGAGGTGACTTTTTGGCGCGAATCCTTTCAGTGTTCCGGGCCGGAGAACGCAGAGTGAGGTTTTTGGGATGTTTTTGGTTAAAGCAGACGACATTTTTTATGTGAGTGGGAATTGATGAGTAGCAGCCGACAATTTGACTGGAGCTGCGTCTGTAGAGCCCCTGTAGATCTAACAGACATCAAATTCACTGGAACAGTTTCTGCAGTTCTTCTAGAGATCTTAACCCTTTAAGGGCCGCTGCTGCCTCTGGGCAGCATCTAGAATTCCCTTGAAAAACCGCTGCTGCCATAAGGCAGCAAAATTGATACCCTAGGGCATCAATACCACTAAATTACAGCTCCTGCTATGAAACAAAGAATAAGAATATTTGATTCAATCCAAAAATATTTAACATTAATACTACGTCCCCTTGTCAAAAAGGTGTAAATTCTGTCTCCAATACAAATTATTTCGCTCCTTAGCCACTATCACAGGGAGCACATACTTGCAAATTTGCAAATTCCCATGGCATATGGCCGGTGGTTAAGTCCCAAATGACATATTTCAAGGCCAGCAGGGAAATACAGCCTCAGTCATTATATTATTCTGAGGCTGTGACTGTAGATCTAACACACGACATTTTGACTAAGACTGAGCCTGTAGATCTTTTGTAAGTCCAACAGATGATAATTTGACTGGAGGTGAGTCTAACAATTTGACCAAAGCAGCTTTTGAGATCTGGCATGCTACAATTTGACTGGGACTGCAACTGTAGACCTCGGCAGAAGACAATTTGACTGGGGCTGCATCATTGAGATCTTCTGTAAATCTAGCAGACGACAATATGACTGGGGCTGTGTGTGCAGATCTGACAGACGACAATATCACTGGGGCTGTGTCTGCAGATCTTCTGCAGATTTTCTGTGGATTAAAACAGACGGCAATTGTGCTGGAGCTGTCTAGATCTAGACAGCAACAATTTGACTGGGGCTGCTCTAGTACATCTGGGCAGACGATAATTTGAGAAAAGCTGCTTCAATATGTATAGATAGGATTGTTATACAGGTATTCCGTGATAGCAGGATATCTAGTGTACACAGGTATTGATTTGCTAAAGACTGAAAATACAACTCGGAATTTGACCTAGTGGCTCATTTGTATGACACCAGCTTTAAGTGTTCAGTATTTAATACAGAAACAGTGATCGTTCACAAGTCACTTATTTGTAGGCATAATGCATAAATGAGCCAGTTCGAAGGGCCAAAAAAAGAGTCTTCTATGTGAAGTGTATCGCCAGCAGTTCTTAAAGCCCTATAGACTAGTAGTATAGAAACTGGGAGTTTGTGCCATAAAGGTTAGTAGTATATGAATTGGGGGATTTTTCTCCGCCATAGACGCTAGTAGTATATGAACTGTGCCATAGAAACTAGTATTGTAGGAACTGGGGGTTTGTAACTCGCCTCTGTAGCATTCCCTACTCCAACAAGGTCTGAAATATAATAAATAATTAAGCCAAATGTATGTCCTTTTTATATACTGTAAACTGACAGTATATTTCACTGCCCATGAACAAAAATAACGGAGTACATACTGTATAAATACAGTAGATTCCACTACTCAGCTAACTTCCAACGGTTTAGGTAGAGTAGATGTGGCACAAATTAGACTGCTCATGGTTAGTCAAGAGTAAAGTCTGTTTGTCTTTGGCAGCATTAGTTCCCATGTATAGTGACTCAGCGTGTTCAGCAGACGACATTTGTCATCAGGAATGCAGCATGCCCCTGTGAGACTGCCATGTGTTAAAGGGGCATTCTCACCACTCACACTTACCACATAGCAGACTAGAACAGTACTAGAATTGTGAGTGGGAAACACTCGGTGAGAATGCCACTTTAACACACCCTCTGTAACAACATGCATGCATGCTTCCCGCCAAAACACAGCGCTCCCAACCGTCCAACGACAAATGTCGAACAATTTCATAAATATCTCCGCTCGTATCGTCACCATATCTGATCTAATATTGTCACGAGGGAGATGGTATCTAATCCCATAATCCCCCTTGAAATGATTTTGTTTAAAATCAATGGGTGAGTGTATAAAAGCAGAGTTAGATTTTGGCGCCAAAAATTAAGTGGGTTGTGTTAAGTGGAATGGGGCCTCGGTGCCTATTCTACCCCCACCACAACATTAGGTGCGTGCATCTGGTTTTGTTTCGCTTTGTCTCCCAGTTCACAATGCACTCACCAGGCAGCGCCACAGGCATGTAAGGTGTAGAGAATTGTGCCGCCATTTTAAAAGGAATTAATAATGCTTAGCAAGCTTAAGTATTATATTAAGGCGACCAGCCCTTGATAGCAGTGCATACATGTATTTCAATAAACTGCACAGTGGTGGGGGCGCTATTGGAAAATATTTTTGACGACTTTTGAGTCAAATTCTACAATATATGAATGCAAAGTACCCCCACAATAGTGTGATACCTGGTCTCTTACCCCTCTTAACCCGCTACTTATGTAATAATGGCTTATTTCAGATCCCATGCTTACCGGTAGTCAGTTTCCTGTATTGCTTTAAGGACATTGGTACAGGGGTTTATTTCAGAATGAAGTTATTTAACCTTTTAAGGATGGCATATTGCATTGATGCATCATGCCCTTGGTCAGCATGATGCATGAATGCAGCACTGATGAGTTACTCACCAGGGCTGCATTGATGCGTCATGCCGACCCAATGGGCTAGAGACACTACCAAAGAGTCGGCATGATACACCAATGCAGCACTGGCGAGTTACTCACCGTGGCTGGATTAGTAGATCATGACGACAAATGTCATGTTTTAGCAACATCTGTCCTTAAAGGGTTAACAGTATTCTGACACAAACCCTAGAACCCTCTGGACCCTTACCTAGTGGTGGCCTGTAACCAGGGAGCTCCACAACCCCTCACACACGGGTAACCATGGCAACTGATGTGTTTTTAATCCCTTGTTGTGATGACAACGGACGATTCCGCGTTCTGAGGGATCAGATGAATCCCTGCGGATCACGATAACTAGAACCCTAACCCGCGAGGCCAACTCCCGCGCTTTTACCGCGCCAACAAGATGTCTGACGTTTCTTTAGTTATCCTCTAATATCTGCGTCAAATCCCAACCAAACCCCAATAAGTGGATTCTAGATGCATATCAACATTATCCTCAGTGGAATATTTCTCTCTGTATGCCTTTCTGTTTGTATGAATGCTGAAAATAATCACTTCTACATCAAGTGGTTTTCCTTCAGTTCCCTTGTAATATCTTTAATTATTTGATATCAAATGCTCTTTTGTCAACATGATACAAGACTGCAGCCCTGGTGAGTAGCTCTCTCAGGCCGCTTTCGGAGTATGAATGCAGCCTTGGCGAGTAGCTGGACAAGACAGCATAAGTGCATCATGCCAACCCTTCAGGAGTTTATCAAGCCTGTAGGGTCAGCATGAATATTGAATGCAGCCCTGGCGAGTAATTCATCAGAGCTGCATTTATGCAGCACATAACCCTTTGAGGATGGCATAATGCATTAATGCATCATGCCTTGGTCGTCATGATGCTTGAATACAGCCCTGGCGAGTAACTCGCCAGGGCTGTATTGAAGCATCATGCCAACCCCACGGTGTTAAGACACTCCTGAAGGGTCGGTATGATGCTCTAATGTAGCACCTGTGAGTTGACATGAAATTGGTGCATTATGACGACAAATGTCATCTTTTAGAGGCATCCACCTCTAAAGAGTTAAAGCATCGTGCCGGCATCAAATAGCTAACCCTGCCATTACCAGATCCCATAATGCTGACATGATCCCAATTCCTGACATGTTTACCAGGTACCGCCCTGAACAAAATGTCTGATTTAAAAAATAAATCTCTCTTAGAAATTCTCTCCCAGATCTCTGCCAACAAGAGTACATATTGTTTGTGACCTGACATGATTTCAGTCAGATATTCCTGCCTAGTGCGTGCCTGTTGTATGGTTGCATGATTGTCGACGACCTTCAATCTGAGTGTGTCCCTATTTTTGGTGTCCTCAGGATATCTTCTGTGGATGTCAAGGTAAACCCATACCGTATTGGCCCGAGTAAGCGCCGGGGGATAAAATAAGCGCCTGTCTTGAATAAGCGCCAGGTTACATGAGCCTTGAAATTAATGCCTCGTTGAATAAGCACTGGTTTCATATAAGCGCTACACAGATAATCTTTAGGCTCTAGAGGTTAGTCAGTACTGGCTAACAAATCAGTTGATAATACCTAACTTAGTAATTTTCTGGCTCCCTATATGACCAACCTAGATTAATTCATACTGTCAAGTTGGTCAATACTGACCAAATCATCTTAATCTTCTACATTTCAATGAAAAAGAAGTGCTAAGTCATTTTTAGGAAGTCATTTATCATCCATTGTTTTGCCTCAGTCATTGTTGAATAGCACTTGGTTATGCCTGACCAATGTCCCTATGACCAACCTGGGATAGCCACTACAGACTAAGGGCTGGAACATTTCGATTTTCTGTTCAGGGGTATGGGAGGTATTAACATCAATGAGTGCCTGGGCGTTTATACTGAACAATACGGTAAGCACTTTCCATGTGCATCCTTCATCTTCCTCAGTGGATGTGTTCCTCGTGCGTGTATCACGTGCATATTTGGGACTGAGAGAATTCTCCTTCATCTTTCTATGAAATCCTTTTTACCCTTTTAGGGCAGCTACTAGCTTTGTTGCGCTGTGACCTTCGTCGTCACGACCCATGAATACAGCTCTGGCGAGTAACTCGCCAGGGCTACATTCATGCATTACCATGACCCTACAGTGTTGATACACTCCCGCAGGGTCGCATGATGCACTGATGCAGCACCTGCATTGGTGCATCATGCTGCCCTTAGAGGGTTCGGCAGATGCCATTATGACATTATGACGTGTGTGTGAGTGCCCTTGTAGCAGAAAGGGTGTAAGTCCCCCCCCCCCCAGACGGCATCCCGGGGGGGGGGGGGGGGGGGGTAGGGGGGTACTCAAGTCTGACATGGCCACCTACTGCCAAAACTACCCGCAGAAGCAGTGGCCTCTATATTAACCCTTTAAGGATGCATGTCATCAAAAAGATTACATTGGTCGTCCTGATGCACCAATGCAGCCCCAGCGAGTCACTCGTTAGTGGTGCATTGCTGCCGACCCTTTAGGAGTGTCTCAGCCTCATAAGGTCGGCATGATGCTTGAATGCAGCAGTGGTGAGTTACTTATCAGGGCTGCATTCATGCATCATGACGACCAAGGGCATGATGCAGTAAGGTATCAAGCCATCCTTAAATGACTAAAGCAGTACTAGAATTGTGTGTGGGAAACGCTTGGTGAGAATGCCATCTTAAGGGGCATGGACTCTTAGAAATAGGGGGAGTCAATCTAGATTAGGGGGCAGTAATTGGGTCTCAGCATTAAGGCGTAAATGATAAAATGTAGCAAAGATACATCTCTACTGTACTATTTGCATCAGTAAATAAAGCTAGTGTCAGTAAATAAAGCTAGTGTCATAGCCCTGGCTCCCTGAATTACAGGGGCATTGGCTTATCTGTAAGGAATCGATGATTTATGAGGGGCGTTAGTTTGGCTGCCCTTGTTTTTGGAGGGCAGTAGTTTGGCAGTTGGGAGCACCGTCATAGAGTGAGTACACCCCCCCCCCCAAGGGTGGCATGTCACTATCCACCTGCACCCCCCCCCACACACACACACACTGTTGTACCTCTCAGCCTCACTTCTCCCGTCTCAAACACTCAAAGGTAAAACGTCACAAGGAGAATATTGACGTGACATGACGTCATAAGGGGCATGTTGACGTGACGTGACGTCACAAGGAGCATGTTGACGTGACGTGACGTGACGTCACAAGGAGCATGATGACGTGACGTGACGTAGGTTGAGGCTGTGCACCGCTGTGTTAGCATGCCATGGTTTTGTTAGCACTTCTCTCTCTATAGAGACTCTCGTTATGGAGGTGAGGGAGAAATCATTCAGTAATGATGGAGGGGATTAAGGGCGCGGACATAACTATATTTGTTTATTTTGTTTTAAAAAAAATTTCAATTGATAAAATACGCAGCCTCTTTTATATATAAACCAGCGCCTTCGGCGACTGGATTTTGAAGAAAAATCAATTCCAGAAAACGCTCCTCCCCCTATGTAGCATGTACCCCCCCCCCCCCCCCATTTTAAGACAGTGCGGACGGCCAGCGGCGGGAACTCGGCATTGCAGCGTCCCACTGCCCTAGATGCCCCTGGTTACATCACCATGGTGACCTGCGTCCCTTACTACGGGCTCCGCGCACCTCACTCTCCAAGCAGATTCTCTCGGGGGGGGGGGGCGCCGATTGGGAAGTTTAAGCGTGATTATCTCTCTCATTTGAATGATATGTGATATGAAACTCTTAGGGGGAAATTACATAAGCATTTGCTATAGAATCAAGTTGCATTTGACTACCATTCTTCGATGGTTAAGTTACTTAGGGCCAGTTTGTTGCCCCCAAAAATGGCGGAATCTTGCAAGATTTCCTTCTGTTACCATAATCTTTGTGCGAGAGTATACTTGGTATTTATGATGTTTTTCTATTAGATAAAATAGAATTCTGAGAATAAGTCTTATAGAACGATGAACAATCATTTATGAAGGGCTCAAAATAATAATTGAAGTGAAATTGAGATGAAAATCGAGTTAGCTTTGAAAAAAGTACATATCTTTAGATAGCCTCTTTTGGTTTATCTGTTCCCGGCGAGCACTCAGGCCTAATTCAATGGGATGATTTGCTGGTTCCAACTAATGCCGTTTTATAAATAGGGGAAAAAGGTTTGAATGCATTTATCAACTGAACCTTTTATAGAAATATGTTTATTTTGTTGAGATACAAGGTTAAGTATGCTTAAGTATAGGAAGGGCCGTATGCAATGGCCTCCATTCAATACATACGTTTGTATTCAATGGGCTAAGAAAAAGATGTTTTCCCTTCTTAAATGGCTTGAAAATGTTTTATTTCAGATAAATAAAACTCATTATAAATAATAAGCCTATCAAATAAACACAACCAGCAACAAACAAACGTTTTGTAGAATTAACAGAAGTGAGATTTTATTATCAATAACCTTCACGACGTTTCGGCCTTATAGCCTCTCATCAGGTGAAAGCCTGAAAAGCTTGAAAAAATGAATGAAATTGATACATTGATACCTTCTGCCGTATTTCACTCAGCCCAATACGGCAGAAACGGTATCAATGGGCTTTGGCATTTATCTATATCCTCCTCCCCCTTCAAAAAAGAAGATAATAAAAAAAATCATGAAGTGTAAACGCACTCAAATGTTGGCTCTGAGGAAGTACTTACACGTCTAATCCAGTATTTGGCTCAAATGGCTTAAAAAAAAACTGATTATATTATCCCCCCCCCTCCTATCTGACAATAAATGACACATCCCTTACTTTCCTTGATAGAGGGAACCTTGTGTAAAGGAATCCGGGTCACGTGAGTTCATTAGTATGTATCCAGGTCACGGGGACGCTGCAGCAGCTGTCGCTGTGCATCATGGGAAGAAATGGATTTGTGCCTAAAAAGGGGAGAATAATACAACGGTGTTTTCTTATAGTGACAACTGTCGGCTTTAGGTGGGGGCATGTTCTTTGTTATTAACCCTTTCAGGGCCGCAAACTGCTTTATTCCACTTTGTCCTTTTTTCGTCATGATTCATGAATACAGCCTTGGTCAGTAACTCGCCAGGGCTTCATTCATACATCATGACGAACCTGTGGGGTTGATACACTCCTGAAGGATCAGTATGATGGACCAACGCAGCATTGATAAGGTACTCCCTGGCACTGGTACATCATGACCTCAAATGAACCTGCCCTTTGAGGGTTAACCCTGTAAGGACGGCATGTCACCAAAAGATTACATTTATCGGCATGAAGCACCAATGCAGCCCTGGTTAGTAATTTGCCAGTGCTGCATTAGTGCATCATGGCGACCCTTCGGGAGTGTCTCAATCCTGTAGGGTCTGTATGATGCATCAATACAGCACTGGTGAGTTACTCGCCAGGGCTGCATGCATGCATCATGGCAACCAAGGGCATGATGCATTAGTGCATCATACCGTCCTTACAGGGTTAACCCCCAGCCCCCAGCTGTCCGCGCACGCCTACAGACATAAACAATCACCCTCATTAACTATTCTCAGATTCTTCATTTTTCATATTTTTTGCTAAACAGAATTCTGTTTTGTATTTTTGCAGGTGAGGCCTATACTTTGAGTCTGGATCTGGATCTGATTTATTTTGTATTTATGAAGAAAAATAATCAGGATAAAGGAACGATCTCATCCCAGCATGGTAAGCATGTGAGCATTCTCTCAAAAAGTCGCTATATAAAGGTAATCGTTAAGAGACCCTGACCTGTGAAATAGGAAAATCCCTAAAATGTGTTGGTTTTTGGAAATATGAATTTGGCATGGCCAAAAAAAGCCAAAAGGAGAAAATTTTCCTTTCAACTGTTTTAGCATTTCTGTTGATTATAGGACCAACCTTTATGTTTTGGGTTGATTTTATTTCAATGATTTCACACATCTCCATTCCTATATCCCTTGTCTCCTCCCTCCCTATTTCCATACACATCTACCCCCCCCCCCCCCACCTCCCCTACCTCACAATAGACCACCTGACTACTCTGTCTGTATCCATAGTTAACCCCTTCAAGGAGGATGTCGCTAAAAGATGACATTTGTCTGCATTTGATGCATGAATGCAGCCCTGGTGAGTATCTCACCAGGGCTGCATTGATGCATCATGACAACCCTTTTAGAGTGTCTCAACCCAGTAGGGTCGGCATGATGCTTGAATGCAGCACTGGCCAGTTACTCGCCAGGGCTGCATTCATGCAACAAGACGACCAATGTTCTGATACATTAAGTCATTATGCCATCATAAAAGGGTTAATCTTTAACCCTGGAAGGGCAGCACGCTCATCTGTCATCACATACAACCCGCCAGTTACTCGCCATCACTACTTTGGTGCATCATAGCCCACCTTTAGGAGAATATCAACTCCATAGAGTTGGCGTGATGCTTGAAAGCCGCCCTGGTGAGTGACTCGTCAGGGAATCATTCGTGCATCATGGTGACAAAAGGGCATAATGCATTAAAGCACCATGCTGTCCTTTGAGGGTTAATCCTAACACATGAGGATTATGGGTAATCCTCACCATGACAAGTACTCACAACTCCAGCATCCACACGATCCCCACACAACACACACTGTAGGACTGTCACACAATGGTCTTACCGCTACTATCATGCATTAACGGATCTAGGGATGAGATGGGAGAGGGGGTGAGGTAGGGGAGGTATAGGACGAATGGAGGAAATGGTGCACGGGAGGGAGGGAGGGGAGGGAGGGAGGGAGGGAGGGATTTGACGGAGGGAGGGAGGGGAGGGAGGGGAGGGAGGGAGGAGAGGAGGTATGGAGGGAGAAGGATAGATCAGAAAACAAGGAAGAAAGGAAAGGTGGGAGGGGAGGGAGGGAGGGAGGGAGAGAGGGAGGGAGGGAGGGAGGGAGGGAGGGAGGGAGGTAGCGAGGCAGGGAGTGACGGGAGCGTTAGGATAGGATACAAGATGGGGGGGGGGGGGGGATTGAATGGAGGGTGAGGGAAGGGAGGTAGGTGGAGAAAACCTATAGATTGATATTGTAAAATGGTTTGAAATTTCCGAAAGGCAGTATTACTATTGTAAACTAAATCATAACAGTCAAGTTCCCCTTCACGTTCTGTACTTCTTGGCGCCAGGACCCCTTCTTGTTGCATGTATTGTGTTTTCCAGGCTGAAGTTTAGGTTTCTCAGGGGATGGAATAATTATGATAATCTCATTTATCATAAACAAAAAGCATTTCTTAGAAAGAGGAGCTGGCCATGCTCAGATCTCACCAACTCCTTCCCTTTACTGTACATTTTGCTTCAGTTTGATTCTGGAATACTGCCTTTAGGCTGGGTCTTTGAATTAGCAATAAGCGCAGGTCTCGAACTGGCACCGGTCTCGAATTCGCACAGGGTGGAGAGAAGTGTTGGAATTTACCAGTATTCAAGTTTAAAAGTGTTGAATAAGCATGCTGATCTAATAAAAGTCGCAGGAATAAAGCTTGTTGAAATTGCTGAGTTGCTGGGTATCTACCCTTTAAGGAAGGCATGTAGCTAAAATATCACATTTCTCGTCATAATGCAGCCCCGGCGAGTAACTCACCGATGCTGCATTGGCGCATCATACTGACCCTTTGGGAGTGTCTCAACCCGGTAAGGTTAGCATGATGCATGAATGCAGCCCTGGCAAGTTACTAACCAGGACTGCATTCATGCATCATGACAACCAAGGGGAAAATATGTTAATGTGTTACACCATCCTCATGAGGCTGTTATTAAAGGGATAACCATGCTAGTGCTATAACAGTACCTGGAATAAAACTTATTGAAATAGCTGAGTTGCTGAACACTTAGAGTTAAGGAGGCTGATACAGCGATACAGTAAGCGTCATGTGGAGTACTGCCGACTACAAGTGTTCTGTGGTACGGCGTGTTCATCCCACCTCCCTGTTTGCACCCCCCCCTCCCCCCTCCCCAGAGTTAAGGTCCTTCTGATGATTGTAGTGCAAACTTGTATCTCTACCCCAGCCTGCCTCTGAACATCTAGGTCACACATTTTGAAATCTCGGGCGTGGTAAGCAGTTTCAAAGTGGGAGGGAGCAAGAGGGGGGGGGGGAGTGGCAGGGGCATGTCCCCCCTCTGGCCCTCCTGGAACTTTTGTGCAGAAGTGACATCAAATGTCGTACTTTAGTGAGATGCCGTCTTTAAAGGGTTAACCTGGTGCAGAGTGGTATGGTACCATGTTGGAGAGTGGCTGGCTGGTGCAGAGTTACACTGAGAGAGTACTGGGGTGAGGTAGCATGTTGGAGAGTGTGCAGGTGTTACTCTCAGTAAAAGCCTGTAGGAGATAAGAGCACACTTTGCAGTCCTGTCCTTTAACTCTGTGCAAATATAGGTAAGGCTCCTGATGGTACCCTTCTGTCGCCTAGGGTACATTCACCTGCAGTTGGACACATACCTGGAGACAGACACTTGGTTTTGTTATTATTCAAGCATTTTGATCTCTTTATTTGTAAATAATGGTAAAAATTAAAGTGTTTTCCTTTCTAGAAAAAAAATACTAGAAGTCGTAGTTTACATGAATTACCTCAAATTTCACTGTCCGTCTCAAGGCATGTGTCTGACTTATGGTGAATCTACCCGATACGTCTTTAAGGGTCTGATGATGCCTCAAGGCTCATAGTCATTAGTCGCCATGATACATGAATGCAGCACTGCATGGCGCATTAGGCTATGGGAGCCGCCATCTTGGCTCAGAGCAATGCATTGTGGTTAGGCCCCCGACTCCAGAGCAGTGCATCATGGGAGAATTTCTTATCAGCCCTTTTGTTAAATGTGTGAGGAGAGGGGGTTAGCCTGATAAGGAGATGGAGTTTAGCTCCCGACTACCTGAGGTACCAGTATGTGCTAGTCCCGTTATATCGCCAGTGCTGCATTAATGTCTCAATTGCAAGCCAACCCTTCAGGAACGTATAAACCCCCTCGGGCCAACACAATGCATTGACAAGGTCTGCATCCATGAATGCATTTTGCCAACAAAGCATTTTCAGCAACATAAGGCCTGGAACCTTATTCAGAACAGGTCACGAAATCGTAGGCAATTTATCACGTGACCAACCCTGTTTCGTCACATGAACCCGAAGGGTTTTTCACATGAAATCCTGCTGAAATACAACGATATATGTAAATACACCTACATGACGATCATTAGTACCCGGGTCAATTGCAAATATTGCACTATGGAGTGACAATCCAAATATCAGGAGTCAGGAATCTGTTTTGAAAGACTTCCCTGATGTCAGTTCTGTAGGGCATCCCTCACATTGAAAAGTAAAGGTGTCAACTGTGTCTCCCACGTGACTCTGGTAAAATAGAGAGTCAAACTTCTAATGACTCTGCTTATATGAATGGTCAACTTGAGTTGACTCTCTCCCATCAGTGCCAACCCAAGTTGACAGCCATTAGCTGTTTGACACTCCATTTTTACCAGAGCCAAGTGGGAGACACAGACTCCGTTTATAGACGCTAGCCTATACTGAAAAAGTAAACTTGTCCCCAGACTCTTCCAAGTGACTGTCATAAAATAAACAAGTCAAAAACTCGTCTACGTGGCAAGGAAGCGGGTCTTCTAGCTGGAGATAGCAGACCCGCTTGGCATGTGCCAGCCCAAAACCTGACATTTGCCAGCTCCAGATTCTATTTGTGGGATGGTAACCTGGTTAGACAACTTATGACTCGTTTATTTTATGACATTCACTTAGACGAGTCTGGAGACAAGTTTACTTTTTCAGTGTAGGCTGGTGCTGTAGGGAATCCCCCACAAAATGGCTATGGTGTTCCCCAGTCCTTTCACCTGCCAACACCATGGTATAACAGCTAGTGTAAACCACATACCTCTAGTCTACAGACTTTACTACCTTCTTCTTAAGAAGATTACCACAGTGGAGCTCTTCAGTGAGTGAGGGGAGAAGATGGCCGGGGGGAGGAGGGCCTTTACCGC
This sequence comes from Harmothoe impar, assembly GCA_947462335.1. Lineage (NCBI taxonomy): Eukaryota > Metazoa > Annelida > Polychaeta > Phyllodocida > Polynoidae > Harmothoe > Harmothoe impar. The sequence continues at coordinate 12,234,075 of OX381717.1, read as the reverse complement.
CTCCCGTACAGGAGAGTTACTCTGGGAGTCCCTCAGGTTGTCGGCCGTATCTGCTTACCACCGCCGCTGATGGCTCTTCTGTCATACAAACACGGCCCCCACTCACACACATACACTGTACATGGCTCTTCTATCTGACAAACATCCCCAGACACACAATCACAAGTGTATAAAATAGATGGCTAGATCAGTTAATAGAGAGAGGTTCGCCTTTTGATATAAGCCTAAGTGATGAACAATTTGAGTGAACCATTGGGTTTATGTCATGTCATTATTGATGATAATTTATAAAAATGTCTACATAATTGACATGAGAAGGCTACTTTGTACTGGTTAAAGCCTGGCCCTGCACTCTCAGAAAGAAATGGCACCTATGCTCGTTCCGTAAAAAAAAAAGAAAAAGGGGTGTTTTTTCACCCAGTTCCAATGTCCCCAAAATCAAGAGAAAATGGGCATTTTCCCCAAGATAACTTCCCAAGATAACTTCAGAAAAGGGGGTTTATTTAGCGGTTGTTGGATCCATCAAAAAGGTGGTATTTTATAGACTGAACACCCACATTGAATAAAGAGTGTGGTAGGATTCTCAATGTATGGTCTAAATTAATATGCAAGGGAAATGTAATACCATAAAGGGATGAAAAACTTCCCGAAATTTCAGAAAAAAATGGCTGGTGAAAAACATGTCAGCGTTTTGTAGAAAAAAGGGGTGTTTTTCTACCATGAATATCCACGTTTTTTCCACAAAAAGGGTTCATTTTCTGACACAAAGTCCATGGAAAAGGGGGTGTTTTTGAGTAGAGAGAACAAGCATGATGTCATTTCTGTTTGAGAGTGCAGGGACCGGGGGTTAAATTAAAGCAACAATTATGCTGGTGCTAGACGCAGTGAATGTAAGTAGGGTCATTTCACGGGGATACAGCGTTCTTTGGTTAAATAAATAGGGCTGCCATATTCACTATGAAAAACATGTTTTAGCCTCCTTAGTGCCTGGTCACTCACTATAGGTTCATTTTTGCTCTACCATCATGTTTATACAGGGCTGGACCTTATTTATGACATGGTATGGCATTGGAGCTTAAAGGCTTAATGTATTTCATCTGTAAGAAATAGAAAAGGGAGAAAACAATCAATTGTCTGGGGAGCTGGAGTAATCCTGTTGTTGAAGGTGTGGACACCTGTCCCCTTAGGGAGGTGTCATATCGTGAAGTGGTATGTGTGTGTGGGGGGGGGGGGTAGATGTAGGGGATCAACATCTAGATATAACCCACAGGGAGAGGCTGTGCTAGAAGATGGACATGCGTATGGAGACTGCATCCAATCTCTGAGATCTACATCACTCCTCCCCCACCCCACCTCGGGCTCAGGTCCAGTAGGAACACAAACAAATGGAAGGATTAGATTTTTAAATTTTTAAAGAAATATTGGGATCAGCATCCATATATATATAGCCCACAGGGAGAAGGTATGCAAGGAAATGTACATCATTATGTGGAGACTGGCTCTAGCCTCTGAGATCTACTACACTCCTTCCCCATCCTACCTCGGGTTCAGATCTAGTAGAAAAACAAACAAAAGGAAGGATTAAATTTAAAAATTATGAAAAAAAAGAAGATTGGGCAGGTCTCACCAGGATGCTGTATGACATATATGGGCAGCCATGCAGAAAAGGTAATCCAGGAAGAGGCTCGTGGGACATCCTTAAAATTTCTACTTTGATGCTAAATTGGGGTTTTCATATATCATATCTTTAATTTTGATGAAATACTCTGTTTGTGTGCTTATGTTGTGTCCATTTTGGATGTAGGCGACAAGATGGCTGCTGTTTAGACCCATCTCACCATAGGCATCCTTCAAATTATTATACAATATCAGTTAAATGCCTTAAATTAAGTTATAGAATTGCGTTTTCCTTGTGTTTGACAGCACTCTTTATGGTATCAATGTTCTCCTTATTGTGATTTGCAAGTAGGAATGCAGTGGTTGTTTACAAGTTCTTGTGTTGTGATTGCAGGCTAAATCAATTGGTGTCATAATGCACCCCTAACAGGTCTTGATTTACTCGAGCCGACAGTTTTTCATTTGTGACAATATATTGTAATTTTATTATACAAAATAATGAATGAGAGCCTTCCAACTTCCCATACCTGCATGCAAATATATGGATCATGTAATCAACCTCAAATAGAAAAAATTACCTAAAATTAGCTGACATAGCAGCTTTAATGTGTGGAGTGGTGGAGGGTTGGCCAACTGTGGGGGGATGTACTATAGCTGCCACTGGGGAATGGTGGCTTGATGTAAAGGGGACTTAGTGATGGTCTCCAGGGGGGGGGGGGGTAGGGGGCGTGGCACTCAGCCCTACTGCAATGTTAATCAAAGGGATTCAGATAAAAGACTCTTTACCTTTTTTCAATGATGGCTAAGTGGCAGTTTCCCCCTTTGCTTTTATTTTATGTTTGGTATACCTTAAGAAAAATAGTTGTTATCTATTACAGAAGATAAAGTTGGTGTATAATGACATGTCAGCATATCAGTCCTCACATGGTGAGCTATAGTATAACTCATGTTGCTAAACACAGACAGTTAGGACTTTTATTGGCACTCAGTGTCATTTGCATTGCATTATATTGTATTATCTTATTCTATTGTTTAATCCGTCGGCCGGTCCTCGGTTGCAGGTGCATCCATTCTATTGTGACTGTACACGTATGTTTTATGTATTCACTTGTGTTGTCCCTTGTCTCGTCTAAGTTTTATCCATGGGCCCTGTTGTCCCAGGTTTTGTCCGTATGGGCCCTGTGAACCTGCTGACCAACCTTTGGCTGTGTCAGTTTTAAAACTATATCTATCTATCTATCTATCACGTAATGCTGATATAGTCTACAATGATATCAATAAGATAGCCTAAAAGGCTGAATGGGATAGTTTTTCATCATGCTGACACTCTCAATTTTTATATGAGTATCACCAGTGCTGCATTCCTGTATCATGCCGAGCCGATGATACCCTCCTATGATACCCTCCTGAAGGGTCAATACACCTCGCGAGCACTGCATTTGTGCATCATGTCGAAGAATGTCGAAGAATGATATCAATAAGATTAGGCTAAAAAGCTTAAATGTGCATTACATTGACACTCTTTATGAGTATCACCGGTTCTGCATTCATGTATCATGCCGACCCTATATGATACATTCCTGAAGGTTCAATAAACCTCGCGAGCACTGCATTTGTGCATCATGACAACAAGTGAACTTGACGCCTTGAGTTGTCATGCCGACCGTAATGGGGTTAAGGCTTAGTGTATTGCGGCCAAATTGGTCCCACAATGTATGGAGTAGTTGTCACCCAATGAGAAGGCATCCCTCAGGAACTGAGTGTGGTGGGGGGGGGGGGGGTGGTGGAAGGGGGGGGGGGAGGTGCACTGTAAACCTTATTTGTCAGTCTGTGTGTTACTGACAAATGGTCGACACCCCCCCCCCTCCCGGTCACCCCCCCCCCACCCACACACACACACAGCAGACACACCCTTATTTCAAAAACACTCCCTCAGATCCTCACTTCGTTCCTATGTCTCTCCCCTATCCCTTGCTCCCAAGCTTGGAGCTCCTCCCTGCCTGCCTTCCTGTCTGTTTTACTCCCTCCTTTCCCTCCCATATTCCCTCCCACTCTCACTCCCTCCCCATCCTTCTTAGTCTCCTCTCCCCTCTCCCTCCCTCACCCTCCCTCCCTCCGTCTGCCCACTCTCCCTCCCTCTCTCTCCTTCTCTTCCCTCCTCCCTCTTTTCACTCCCTCCCCCTCCTTCCCTCTTTCTACTCGCCTTCCCTCCCTCTCCCTTCCTCTCTCCTGCCTCCCTCTCTGTTCCTCCCTCCTTCCCTCCCTCTCTTCTTCCTCCCCTGCCCCATTACCTTCCATCCCCTCTTTCTTCACATCTCCACCTCCTCCTCCTCATTCCTCCTTTCCCTCTCTTTCTTCCTCCCCGGGCCTCCTCCCTATCCCTCCTTTTACTCCCCCTTCTTTCAACTCCCCTTCCCCCTGCCTCCCTGCCTCCCTGCCTCCCTGCCTCCCTCCCTCAATACCTCCCTCCCTCCCCCCTCCCTCCCTCCATCCCTCTCTCCCTCTACCCACCCCCCCTCCCTCCCTCCATCCCTCCCTCCCTCTACCCACCCCTCCCTTCCTCCCTCCTCCCTCTACCAATTCCTCCCTCCCTCTACCCACTCCTCCCTCTACCCCTCCCTCCCTCCCTCCCTTCCTCTCTCTCCTGCCCCTCCTTTCTTTCTCTAGCTACTTTCCCCTCTTTTTCTCTCTTTCCCCTTCTCACCTCCCTCGCCCCACCCTCCCTCCCTTCATCTTTCCTCCCCCCTTTCCTTCTTCGCCCTCCCCCTTCCTTCCCTTCCCTCCTTCCCTTCCTCCTTCACCCTGAACCTTCCCTCCCCTCCCCCTTCCCTCCCCCTGCCCCCTCCTTCTCCTCCTCATCCATCCATACTCCCCTCTCTTCCTCTCCCCCTCCCCCTCTCACCTCCTTCTCCATCACACTCCTTCCCCCCTCTCCCCTCCCTCCTCTCCCTCCCCTCCTTCCCTCCTTCCGTCCCGTCCTCCCTCCCTCCCTCTTCTCCCTCCCCTCCCTCCCTCCTCCCTCCTCCCTCCCTCCTCCCTCCTCCCTCCCTCCCTCCTCTCTCCTCTCTCCCTCCCTCCCTCCCTCCCTAATCTGCCCTTCCTCCCTCCTCCCTCCCTCCCTCCCTCCCTCCCTAATCTGCCCTTCCTCCCTCCCTCCCTCCCTCCCTCCCTAATCTGCCCTTCCTCCCTCCCTCCCTCCCTCCCTCCCTCCCTCCCTCCTTCTACCCCCCCCCCCCCCACCCTCCATACACCACTTCTGCCGTCTTCCTCCCGCTACCTTAAGAGCCCCTTTTACTGGTGCCTTGTGAGATACCCTTTATGTTGTACAAACAGACTGCGTGATGTGGCTGAGGACACCTGCCCCCCTCTGCTGTACTTCTACAGACTCGTGCCATGCACTGAAAATCCATAGTTTGAAAGGGTTAGTCAGTACAGACTATCCTAGGTTGGTCATATGAGTGTTAGTCCAAATGGCAAAGTTATATTTAAAAATCACCGAGGGGTCAGTCAGTAGTGGCTAACCTAGGTTCATCCTTGGTGTGTTGTATCTGTATACCACTAGCTGGTGCCACCTGTGATGACCACTCAGTGGCTTCCCCTGGAAAGTAAAAGATTAAGGTGGGTTGGTCAGTTCTGACCAACCTGACAATAAAAAACTTACCTAGGTTGGTCGCATAGGGTGCCAAAAATGACTAACTAAGTTAGGCACTAGTGACTGCGAGATTGGTCTTATAGGGAGTCTAGGAATATCAGTGTGGGAAGGGACACTTTTCTTTAAAAATCTGTCTATAGCAGTATGCGTTTTAATAGAATGTTCTTAAACATTATATGTGATATGTCTATACATGTCCATATATGCAAACATCATTCATCAGTGTATCCCAAGCCAATTATCTTTAGGAAAAAAAAAAAGATTAGAATGCAGTCAAATGTCCTGCACGCCAGGGCTGCAATCATGCATCATGCCTTCCCTTTGGGAGTGTCTGTAGGGTGA